>JAHHZJ010003920.1:0-25946 GCA_021437245.1 Aegilops speltoides | reverse complement strand
GGAAAAGAAAAAAAAAAAGAAAAAAAAAGGGGGGGGAAAAAAAAAAAAAAGAAAAAAGGAAAAAAAAAAAAAAAAAAAAAAAAAAAGAAGAAAAAAAAGGGGGAAAAAGGGAAAAAAAAAGGGGGGGGAAAAAAAAAAAGAAGGGGAAAAAGAAAAAGGGGGGAAAAAGGAAAAAGGGGAAAAAAAGGGGAAAAAAAAAAAGGGGGAAAAGGAAAAAAAGGGGGGAAAAAAAAAAAGGGGGGGAAAAAAAAAGGAAAAAAAAGGAAAAAAAGAGGAGGAAGGGAAGGGAAGGGGGGGGGAAAGGGGGGAAAAAAAAAAAAAAAAAAAAAAAGAGAAAAAAAAAAAAAAAAAAAAAAAAAAAAAAAAAAAAAGAAAAAAAAGAAAAAAAAAAAAAAAAAAAGAAAGGAGAATTAGGAATCTATTTAAAATGAGAAAATACAGAAAGAAATATTTAATTTTATTAATTTGAAAAAATAAAAATATTTATTTTAGAAATTTAAACTAATTGAATTAAATAATAAATAAAGCAGGAATATTAATTAATAAATAACTATTTATTTTAGAAATTTTATTGAAAGGAATTAATATAAGAAATTTAAGAAACTTATTGAAAATTAATTAAATAATAGATTTTAGAAATTTTATTAACTATTAATTAATAAAAATAGATTTTATAAATGCAGGAAAATTAATTAAAAATATTTAAAAATCATTGAATTAATAGAAGAAAAAAATTATAATTTTAATTTTACTAAATAAATAGGAAAATTTAAAAAAAAATTTAATGTGAATATTGGCCACCCCCGGGAAATTTCCTTTTAGGTAGGCACACACGGGGAGCTTTCTTCCGAAGCACCAAAGGTTTTGAAACATGTTATAACTTCTTTGCCCTTAAATTTTAAATTTTACATTTTGAGCGCCCCCGCCATAAGGATTTTTGTTTGGTAAAAGGTTTAAAGTTGGAAACTATGGGGTGGGCACCAAAATAGTTGGTTTCTTTCCGCCAAAATTCCAAAAACGTTTTTAAGCAAAACTTCAATATGCAATTAATTTAGGGTTATGGTTGTCACTTTGTATTCTCCGAAGTTTTGAATAATGGCTTTCGGCCGCCCCGCCTCCTTTGTGGCCCTTTTTATTTTGTCTTTAATTCACAAAAAAAACCGACAACAAAACACACCCACAACCAAACATGTCGGGTTAAACAACCTACTACCCCATTAAACTTGGGGTTCATTATGTTTATGGTTAGGACTTCATATTAAGAAAATTTTCTTCCTGATTAGAAATGTTAGTATAAAACGTGATAATATATTAGAACTAATTTTTAGGAAATGGTAAGTTTTACTTTTTGGTTTAATATTTAACTATTTTTTTTGATTGCTAAGTATATTAATTAATATATAATGTTTTAAAGGGATTTAAGTTGGCCTAGGTGAATAAATAAATGTAATTTTAGTTAGGTACCTATTGAATAATATTAGGTTTTTTAGAAAGTGTTAATAGTGAAAATTAAGGAAAATTGTTAATTAGGAAATCTAGGGGACAATGGAAATACGTTAAAAATTCTGGAAAAGATGATAATAAGAGTTAATGTTTACTATTTTAAAGGAAATACGGTGAGGAAAATTTCTTTTCTTAATTAGACGCCCAGTCCGGTTTTCCTTTTGAAATTAAGGATTTGCTTTTGTGGTGAATTGAACGTTGATTGGTTCTACAAAAATTTTTTTAATTAATAATTATATATTATTTTATTAAAATTTTAATTTCAATTTAGTACGAAATCCGCAAACAAAAGAATTTGGAAAAAAAATTAAAAAAAATAAATATAAAATAAAACCCTTAAACCTTAAAGGTTTATTCAACGGTCAAAGGGCCCATACTGGCCCCTTTTTGTTTTAACCTTGGAACCTATAAAGGGGGGCCTTTGGCCATAATTTGTCCTTTTCCCCAAAGGGTTGAAGGTAATGCCCTTTCCCAGTGGACCTCCCCATGTTTGGTTTCCCATAAATTTTGGAAAATCCCCAAAACCCACAAAAATTCCCTGACCCGCTTCCCCTTTCCCCCGCCGCGCGGGGCCCGGGGGAGGGGAACCCGGAGGGGGCCCCGCCCAAAACTTCCATTTTGGGGCCCCACCAAATTTCGGCAGTTATTTAGGCGAAGTATGGGGAAAGGGAAAATTTAGAATTTATGGAAAAATTTAAAATTCCTGGTCCTATGCACATTCCCATTGCCTAAAAATATATTTTATCCTTCGAGTTTTAAAAACTTGGATACCCATTGGGGAATTGGTAGCCAAATTTAATGTACCTTGCCGTTTCCGTTGGTGAGCCAATAGATTTCTTTAAGGGGGCTAGTTTAAAAGAGAAATTGTTTTGCAAGAGGAATAATAGGAAAAAGAAAACAATCAACAAATTAGGGCAAATTCCACTCATATGCAAGAGTTATAATTTTAGCAATTTAGGGATTTCTGCAGAAATGTAAAACCAATTTCCTGGTAAAAAAGAAAAAATTGTCTTTTTGAAATAAGGTAATTGCTTGAAAAATTAAGTTAATATTTTCCACAAAGAATCATAATTTAAATATAAATATTATTAAAAAATTTATATTGTAGTTAAAAAGGTTAGTTGTAATCCCACAAAGATAAAGACCCCATTTTTTTTCATTAATAAACCCAAACCTTATGAAACCCTTTATTCAGCAGTACAAGGAAATCAACGTTAAAAGTTGCTTTAATTCGGAAAGAACTAAAACATACAAACAAATTATTTTGTAAGTAAAAGGCAAAATTTCTGAAAAGGCTTTCCTTTTTCCAAAAAGGCCAATGTTGTTGTTGCATAAAAACGGAGACATCCGCAAACACAATTTTTGTTAAAAAAAATGTTTTAAAAATTTGGTCTAAGAACAAGAAACACCAGTTTACAAAAACTTATAACGCTTTCATAATTCCGCATGCTCCCAACGCTTTTGTAACCAAAACAACGAAAGAAAGTGGAAAAGTTACTCCCAGACAAATTTAAATTCAAAGTAAATACACATGTAAATATTTAAAATCAAATTAAATCCGTTTAAATTTAGAAACCTAGCCGCCAGATATGAAAGCCAAAATAAATTGAACTCTTGTCCGAAATTTGAAAACACAATTAATTTTCCTTTTTAAAGGAAAAGTGGCAGGGTAAAGGTTAATGAAAGCTTCAGATTTTAGGAAAAATAAAGACAACAAAAACTATGGGTTATTTTTTCAATTAGAAAAGACCTAATAATTTGGCGAGCTAAACTATTGGAGCACTTAAAAAATTCAAAGATTAAAAAAAGAAATTTGTAATTTCTTTAGAGAAACAATTCCATGGTCACCGAAACCAAATTAATATTGCCAAATTAAGTTTTTAAAGATTCAAAATATAGATTAAGCAAACAATATATTTACATGGAAGATATGAAAAAATTCATATTAAATGAAGAAAGGGGAAAGGGGTAATTGAACCAAAAAGAATCTTGAAATTTATATTTAAGAGTCTTGATCAATTGGTTATAATTAACCAAACATTAAGAGACCATTAATAAACATTACCGGTTTTGGGGGGTTGAATTTTTAGGGCTTCTTTTTAAGCTTTAGTAGTTTTGCTCCCTTTACCAATAGGAGACTGGGCCCAAAAATATTGATCTAACCATGGGTCCAGTACCCAAAGATGTTATTTTTTTAACCACCGGACACCTATAATCAGAAATCAAAAACTCTTGACGCCAAATTCATTTTCACCCTTTCTAGCGAGTTTGGGGTACTCCCAACAAAATCAGACCAAAAAGTAAAAAAGGGGAAAAATGAAGTACCAAAAAAAACCCTGTTCTGAAATCAGAAAAAATCTCCAAGCAATAGGAGATCTACAAACCTGGGGACTATCACAGAAGACCTCATCTGGTGGGAAACCATTTGGACAGGGAATTGCCTGAAGGGGCGGAGAATTTGGGCGGTAGCCCTAAGGAATGGTTATCAACCCGTAATGGGAATGGATAAATGGTGATATTAGGAAGCAATCAAGGGGCGCGAAGGAACAAAAGGAAGGGGTTAATTGGGAGGTAAACAAAAGTAAAAGGGTAAAATTCATTGGTTTTTAAAAAAAATGTGGAGCGTAAAGTCAGGGAAATTTATTGCGGGGAAGTAATTAGGAACAATCCCATGGGGATAGAGAAACAAAAATTAAAAGGAAGAAAGACCAAAGGTTCGTATTTCCCGGAAAAAAAAGGGTTCGACAAAGAAAAAGTGATTTTTAAATAAGATTGTTTTGTAATGTTTTTTGTACTGGCAATTTTAAGGTAAGGTTCAGCATTGATATTGGAACCCTGTCGGTCACAGTTGGGGAGTATTTAGGTTTTTATAGTTCAGTGCTGTTAGCAAAGTCTTCGGTTTACCCCCGGGGGGGGCCCCCGGGACGGGGCCCTTTTGTGCCCCAACCCATAGGATGGGGCCCTGGCCGTTTTCCCCCCCCCCGGCCAACCCTTAGCCCTGATACGGATCAGGCTTTGCAGGGGCCCCCCTTCCACCCCTTTTTAGGTACCCTGGCCTTTGGCAACACCCAGACCCAAAAAGCCCTCCGAGAAAGGGTTTTTCCGGGGGGCCCCGTCGGGGGGAACCCCAGACCGGGGGGTTTAACCCCCAAAACCAACTTGGGACCCCCGTTTTACGCCGGGTTTTTTTTCCCCTGTTTAAAACCCTCAGGGCCACCCCCCGGGAGGGGCCACAAGGGCGGGGGTTCCCCTTTAATGAACAAGGGGGGCCCGGATTTTTCCCTTTGGGGCCCCGCCAACCCAAGCGCGAACGGATAGTTTGATTTGAGGACGGGAAACCCCCCCTGGAGGGTCAACCCATGGCCTTTAGAAATGGGGCAAAAGTCATTTTTTCCCCCGGGTTGAGCCGGGGGCGCCCGGGTCGGGGGGCACACCCAAAGGGAGGCAAAGCCAAACACCGGATTTTGGGGGAAAACCAAGTTTGACCAGTTCCCGATCCCCACATTTAAAGGGGGTTTTTTGGGAGGGGAAGGTTTCGAATTTTAAAAAAATTTATGAAAATTAATGTTATAGCCATGTCCCAGGAAAAACTATGTTTTACCCCGGGGTATTTAATAATATTCACGCCCATCGTTACAAAGCCTACTACCGGGTATCGCCCGTGAGGGGGGCACACCGAAGGTGCCGCCTCTTCGACATGCCACCACACCACCCGGTATGAGGGCCCGTGCGACCGGTGGCATTTTCCCCCCCCACCCCCTTGGGCCCCGCCTAACCCTTTGCTTTCCAGGGTTGCCTTTGACTTTCACGGGGTTTTGACCATGGACCTTACCCCTTTTGGGCAGCCCAAGGCAGAAAACCCCGGAAACCCGCTCTCCCCCTTCCCGGCCGGCCCCTAAAGGGGCACTGGGCCCTTGGACGGGGCCACACTCAGACGGGCCCTTGGAATACCCCATAAATTTTAGGGGACCGGCCCGGCATTTTATCCCCCGGCCCCCCCGCTTCCCCCGGGGCACCACAAACACCCCTTTGACCCCCGGGCCGGGACCCTCCCCGGGCCTCTCGCCCTAACCAAGGGAAACACCGGGAAAACCCACCACCCCCTTTGACCCGCGCCTTCCCTTTCCGGGGAAGGGCCCCCGGGGCCACCCCGAATGGGCCCACACCCCCACCCCAAAAGGGGGCTTTCCCCTTCTGGCGCCCCCCCCTGGGCCCCCACCCGCCTCCCTTGGCAAACCCGAACTGCGCTTGACCCCAACCCACCGGGCCCCCCCCGGTGGGGCCCCCAAGGGAAGGAGAACTCCCCAACCCAATAATATTAACCCACGGCTCTTTCCCAGTGCCCCGGGCCCGGATATGCCCCCCTTTTTTACTCCACCAAACCCCCTTATAGGGGTCGCCCCGCCTGGGGCAGCCCCGGGCCCCCTCCCGACTCCACCCCCACCCGATTAGCCTTTGCCCCGGGGCTTTGCCCCCCCCCCCGGGGCCCAATAGGGAACCGGACAACTGCCCCACGTTTACGTGCCCCCCCTTGTTTCACCCGGGGCCCCTGGGGGCCACAAATCGTCCCTTCTGAAAGCCCCAACCCCCCTTTTTAGGGCCCGCGGTCAGACCCCCCGGGCCCCGCCAACCCCCCGTGAAGGATCGCCTTTCTTCCCAGGGGGGCCCCGCCCTCCACCCGGGTTCCACCAAGGGACACCCGGAACTCCCCAAACCCCAAAATCCCCTCCCGCCTTTTCTCCAAAGGCCGGGCCGGGGCTTTGGCCCACACTCAAGTTTTTTTTCCCCCACCCCCGGTGAGAGGGCCCGGACGTGTCGGGTTTTACCCCCCCCCCCCCGCTTAGCCCGAGCGGCCCTTGGTTGCCATTTAACTTCCCAGGCGGGAACCGGCCTTCCACCCAGATGTTATCCCAGAGGGTACCCAGTGGAAACCCCCCCGGGGGGAAACACCGGAAATTGGCCCCCGGGAATCCACAAACCACCCCGTTCCCCCCCGGGGGGGCCCCGGCCCCCCCGCCTCTAGGGGACCACACGCCTTTGACCCCTGGTGGGCCCGGGGCCTTCCCCGGGGGGCCCCCGGGGCCCCGGGAAACATCCGCCAAACCCAACCCGCCCCTCCATGGAACCCCGGTTTCCCCGCCAGGGGGCCCGGGGACGGGGCCAACCCGAATCGCGGGACGCCTCCCTCCGCGTGGCCCGTTTTTAAAAAACCACACGGGAGCGCCCTTGATTTAAAACCCCCATTAAAGCGTCGGCCGTTGAGGGGGGCCCCGCCGCTAAAAAAATAATGTTTTTTTAATTAAGTTTTAAAAAATTTTAAAAAAAAAAAAAAAACCGGGCAAACCGCGGGTGGGCGGCAGGGCCCCCCCGGGTGGGCTCGGCCCGGGGCCCCGGATGGTCCCTGGTGCCCCCCCGGGGAGGTTAGGGTTTATGCCGGGCCTCACCCTCCCGCTAATACGAGCTTCCCCATACCTTTCGGGCCCCCCGCGGTGGATTCCCCCGGTATAAAGGGGCGCGGGGCCGAGGGGTTGGGGGTTGGCCGGGGGGCCCCCCTTTCCCGCGGCCAGCCAGGCCGGGAAGGAAAGGAGAGGGCCGCCCCAAATTTTCCCCCGGCCCTGTTGGGGGGCGAAAAGCTGAATGAAATCGGGGGCGTTGGGCAAAAGGTTTAAGAACAAACTTATTTTAAGTTTTTAAAGAAAGGAAAATTCACTTTGGATCGCAAAGGGGAGAAATCCAGCCTTAATTAATCCAAGGGGCAAAACAATTAAAGTTTCTGGGTTAAGCAATCTTCTATCAGACATTTAACAAATGAATATAATCAAAAAAAAATATTTAAAAAAACAAAATTTCCCCCTAGTTGCCCTTTTTTTTCTTTGAATTTCCAAAAGTTTTAGTAAGATTAAATGGGGGCCCCTTTGAGCGGGACAAGTGGTTTGAAAGTATAAGGGGGGCCCGGAGGGGACCAAACCCCATCCCCTAGAATAATGGCCCCCAAATACCCTCCCTTTGGTTATCCACCCCCCCTTTCCTTTCCTTCCCGGTATAGTCTTCCCCTCCCCCCCTTTCGCCAGACCCCTTGCCTCCCCCCTTTTCAACCAAAGCCCTCCCTTCCGGGCCCCCGGATTAACCACCCCACCCACCGGCCCCCTTTCCGGACTAGGCCATTTTCATTCCACGGCCCCTTCCAACACCAATTTTTCTACCCCCAACCGGGGAAAAACCCCCTTTTTCCCCCAACTTTCTGTCACTCTTCCCCAAAACCATTCCACTCATCCGGACATATTGCAAGCGATACCAAACCAACACGGCCCCACATCTTGCCAAATTCCCCACCTTTGTCAATGTGGGTTTATGATTGAGAACAAATTTTGGCGACACCCTTTGAGGCACCCCCATTTCCCTTCGCCCCGGGAGGGGGGATCTGAATACTTGTGGCTGAGCTCGAGGGCGATCCTCACCAAAAATGACCCCTGGAGGCTAACTTCTAAATTTTGAAATCCTTAAAGGGTTTGGGGGGGAATGTGCTAGACATGGCTAGGGGGTTTGGGGCCCCTTCTCTTTTTTGGGTTTAAACCCCCCCCCGGGTCCGAATGGGGGGAACGGACATGCACCTTTTGGCCCGGGGGGCCTAACCATGTCTTCTTGTTGTCTTTGCTAGTTTGTGGGGTTAGATTAAAGAATTGGAACCCCAAACTAGCATCGATCTACTCAACTTTTTTGCACAGAGGGGTGCTAATGCGAGGGTGGTGTGGCGAGCAGGGCAATTTTTGGTCCACCAAAAAAAATTACCATAGAACACAAGTTCCCCACCCAGCTGAGATTCTTTTAAATGTCACATTTTCTTACAGTTTTGGGCGCCATTGGGGAAGGGGCGAGGGCGATGCCAGATCATGGAGCGATCAGGTTGTGCATTTAAATCAAATCAAGGAAGACCTTGAGCCTTTTGTTTTTTTTTGCCACGAGCTATGTTATTGCCTATCTATCTATTTGTACTTTTTTGCCCGGGAGCTCTTTGAACTTTTGTCGTTTTGATATGTAAGGATGGAACCTTTGTGGATGTTGCCTTTATTAATTTAAACGGACGCTCCGGCCTTCGTCCAAAAAAGTATAAATGCTGGTTAGTGAAAGAAATAGGTTTTGTGGGATGCTTGAACTCCCAATGATCCAAAATTAAATCTCGGTGAGATCCCGTGCATGAGTAAGGTAGATGTTCGCGGGGAAAAGTCATCAACAAAAAAAAATACTACATTTTAAAGGGCAGATGTGGCCATGGTGTTCGCATACGTCGCAAAGATTGCTCGGTCCGATGGTAACATCAATGAGGCGGCAATTGGATAATGGGCCCGGTAGGCGGGACCCAAGATCTTTTCGGGCGGCCCCGAGTCCCACCGGGCGCCGAAGCCGAGTCCTTAGCGGCGATCAAACAAGCCGACCGGCTTATTTCAAGGGGCCGACTATGAAGTCCCCCCCCGAAGACCGATCGGGTACAGCCCCCCGGCCCCCTCAAACCCACGGGGAAGGCGGTTTGGGCATCACCGGAAATCTCCGTGGGCGCGACTGTGCATCCTCACACCACAAGGCCGAGGCTGGCCCACGCGGGCATTACGTGAGATCGCCGGGGGAGAGAAAGAAGATGGCCGGAGAGCAAGCGGCCTCGGGTGGCCTCCCAGTCGGCCGCCCACCGGGCCCCACAAGCCATAAACCGTTGGGGAGGGCGGTGATCACCGACGAGGCGACTGTTCCCACGACCGACCGACTCCAGAGGCTGCAAGATTCGCTGTCATGGGCCCCAAAGGGCCCCAAAACCAGGAGGGGCCAAGAGGCCCGCGGTGGGCCACGCCCAAACAACCCCGGGTAGGCCTATTCCCCCGGGAACCCATGCAAAGGGTTCGCCCGATAGGTTTTAGAACACAACAAACAAGGAAGAGCTAGCCTTGCTCCTCCGCCTCCAAACAGCTCAAGGAGCACCTCGATTATCATACCATAGTGATCATCGGAGACCCCGGAGCAGCGAGGAGGTTATCTCCCAGAGGGGGGTGATTCGGCTGTTGCGCCTCCCTTTCGGCACCGCGATGTTCTACTCCCCCCACCATGATAAGCCACCCTGGCATATGTCATCCAACCCCGACATTTGGCGCCCCCCGAGGTGCACCGTCCGGAGATCTGTTCGCGGAACTTCTTCCTCGGCGGCCACCCGGCTCGCCAGATGGAGTTGACGCCTTGGCGGCGCCTCCCGGCGGGCCTCGCCAACTCATTCAGGTGCGCCCCGACGAGCCGCACCGGTGACGGGCTTCCCGGAACCTTTCGGCCCCTTCGAAACTCAAGTCCCGGCCCGCCGTTTGGAGTCCACTTCGACCGGTTGGTCGACCCCCGACGCGATATCTTCCCCACCACGGTTGGTCCGACAGCCGCTCGGGGAGGGTGGCGAAGGCCCCGGAGGTGTCGCCATTGGCCCGGCGAGCACTCCGGCAAATGCCGGGACCCGCCGCCGGTTTCAAGAAGCCCGCCCATCCCGAGAGGACCGGGAGATTTGGGAAGAACGCCCCAGATCATCGGCGCCAAGAATTGCGCGAGCGCCCGTCCCAAATACCAGCGGAAGGATCGGGTAGGCGGCTCCCCGGCCCGCGGGCCGACCGCGTGCGGTCCGGGCGGCGCATCGCCGATTTGTTGGGGGAACGCCTGCGCCCCTCCGAGAAATCCGCGCCCAAGCGGCACAAACTGAAGAACTCGGCGGGCGCCGTTAAGGAGCGAGTCCGCAGCTCCGGTTTAGGGCGCGGGCAAAGAAAGCGAGAAACGACGACACCTCGCCGGGACCAAGGGCGATTTCAACGCCGGGGGAGTCCCAAGGAAGAAAGGAGGCTGCAGCCCGCCGGACTCCCAATCACCATCGGCGACCAAGCGGCCACCCGAGCAATGGAACGGCGAGATGATTATCCGCCTCCCCACCCGAAGCGGCGAAGCCTCCCGGACCATCCGACTTGAGGTCGCTGGCCGAGAAGTCGGAAGAATGGCCGCCCCGGATCGACCGACTCCATAGATCCTGGCGAGAAGAAGAAGATGAGTTGGGCCGCCTTGCCCCCACGAGCGAGCCCTTCCTCAAAGGGTTCACGCCCCGAGATCGCCAAAACCCCCCGGAAACCGGGAGGATTGGCTGATAGACACCCCCGAACATGCCAACAAGGAAAACGCCGTAAGTATGTTCCTTCATGCCGGGCACGGCCCGGACATGGCTGAATAGCATGAAGCCCGAGATCAATAGCTGGGTGATTCTAAGCCTTCATTGCCTTCACCTGGCGACCTCCCAAGCCGCCAAGGCCCCAAGAATCAACACCGACTACCTCCGGGGCGAACTCCAAATGCGGGGCCGGTGGCCATCAGTATTTCCGGCCGGGTCCGGAGGGCACCTCCCGCCAAAGCTCCTCGCGCGAGCCCAAAACCTCGAAACCTTAGTCATAGCGAAAAAGCCACGTCCTCTATGAAGCGGAGATCCAAGTCAAGCGGCCGCAAAGTGACTTCATGAACCCGGGAGCGCCACCGGTGAAAAATAGAACGACAACAAGCGAAGCCCACCGACTTCCAACAACGGTCGCGAGGAAGATCGAACCGGAAGGGCAACCTCCCCGGCGAAAGGCGGCAAGTCCAACTGGGCCCTTATGAGAACTGATGGTCCTTGGTTCCACAGGCGGGGCGAACCATACCACGAAAATGCCCCGCTCGTCGATCGCCAAAATGGTTTTCCGCCGAAGGGGCCCCGGGCCCCGCCGCCCGAGCGGCCCGGCCCGGGTCCAAACGAACCCAAACCGGACATGAGTGTTCACCAGGGCAGATGATCGGCAGCGGCCAACAAAGAAGAAGTCAAGCGGGGAAAGAGGCTCCTAGTTCATGCATTGGTCCAGAAGCCTATCCCGAGTCGGGCGATCACCCGAGGTGATGCCGAGTCCGGGCTCCCACGCCTTGGTTCTAGGTGCACTTCCCGATAGGCGGGCCGCCCTTTCTCGGGTCCCGATAGCGGGGGCAGCAAATAAACATCCCATACAAGGACACCATGGGAAGCTCGAATCGGGGAGGAGCCGCAGGCACCGCCGTGTTTCATGGAACCTCGCCTCCCTGTCACCAATTGGCAAGATTCCAAGCGCCCTTGGAGACAAAGATCGCCCGGGCCGTTGTTGAGGTGGTGACTTGAAAGCCAACCTTGGCCGACCTGCCTTGGCAAGTTCATGGGGCCCCATTACGCCTACCTCAAGATGAAGATGCCAGTTCAAGGATCCTACCATTGCCGAACAGAATCCGCCTTGGGCCGAGAGCACCCGGGAGTCTTTGGTGATCGCGCGGGCCCTGACCGGTCGTGGCGATGGCGGAAGCAGGAGATGTCGCCCACCCCAAAGCGGAAGCGAGATCATTCAAGCCGCTAAAAAACCAAGAAGATACCCTTGGACTGAGCACCCAGAGAATCGCTGTCATAGGCCCTCTTGACAAAAATAGGAAGGCGAGCCATCGATTTTCGTGAGAATCGACATTTTTTGGTCCCCCAAGGACATGCCTGTACCGCGGAATTCGGAGCACAAGCTAACGCCGGGCCGATGTAAGCCCCGGCCCGCGCCCCGCCGGAGAAGAAAGAGTCGCCGGAGAAGAGATAGCCCGGCTCGCGCCGGATTCATCATGGAAGTGCCCGGAGTGGTTAGCAAACCCGTCGGTATTGAAGAAGAATAAGCAGGGTTGCATCGACTACACCAGCCTCAATAAAGCCCCCGAACGACCCGTTTCCGCCAAGGATCGATCAAGGATAGACCCACATCCGGATCGGGTTGAGTTTCAGCCCCGGGATATCACCAGATCAAGTAATCCAGGGAGTAAACCGTTCATCACGCCGTTGGAGCCCTCCCCCGACAATGATGTTTGGCGAGGAATGCTCGCCACCTTCAGGGCGCGTTCCTCCAACTCGGCGCCACGTTTGGATGATGTGGTGGTGAAGCGGGGTGGGGCGTTTGGAAGACCTCAAAGAGACCTTTGAAAATCTGGCCAATTCCGATCAAGCTCAACCCGAAAGTGGGTTGGAGTCCCAGCCAGCCTCGGTTTTTAGTCTCCAACCGCATAGAGTGCAACCCCGAAGATATAGGCCATTGAGAGAATGGAGGTACCCAACCAATGGATGTGCGGTTCACCGGCTTTTCAATCACCGATTCATCCCGGCCGGGGAGGCTCGCTTTGTATCAATTGATGAAGAAGACCACCTTTTGAGTGGAACCACAAGGCAAGGCATTTCTCCAAAAGAAGATTGGCGACCCTGGTTGGCGGCCCGACCCCAAAGAGCCCATTTTGTACATCGCCGCCACCGTATCAAAAGGATTGTAGTCGAAAAGGAGGAAGGCAGGCGCTCGTCCGAGACCGGTAACCCGGCGAATCCGACCTCCAAGCGAACTACCCCCTTCAAGATGTGCCGGGCATTTTGGCCAAGAAAACCCTACTTTCAAAGCACCCAATCACCCGGGGTGCACCGCCCCTGAGATCATTGGCCAGATGCCTCCGCCGAAAGGGCCAAGTGGGCTATCGATCTAGCCCCACCTCTACACCAACCTTTGGGCCATCAAGTCCAGGGGGCCGATTTCGCCGAGCCGGACTGATCCCACCAGACTCTACTCATTGGCGGTGCCCGCGGCTCCAAGATGCGCCGCCTTGGGCCGGTCGCCCTCCCTCCCCAAAGGCGAAAGCCAAACGGTTGCAAATCCCCGCCGCTTCCAACAACCCGCCAATATGAAGCGCCATCCACGGGTTCGCTTGCCGAACTGCATTCGCCGGATCCCGGCTATGGCGATCCGACTTGGTGGTTCAAATCATCCGCGGCGCCAAGGACCAAAACATGGCGAAGCACCGCTCGTGCAACAACTCAGCGGATATTTTGAGGGGTGCGAACCTTCACGCCGAAAACGACAACGATCCAGCCCGGCAAAGGTGGTTCCACTCCCAAAACCTTCGGCCGCCTCGGCGCCCCTCGCCGCTTCCCGCTTTTGCCGATCCGACTTCTTCGTGGTTCCCAAAATGGGATCCACCAAAGAAGGGGCCCAACCAACCCACGTACGCCACCTTGGATTTGGGTTGGCAAGGCTTACCCGGGCCCCAGAATTCCTCAAGCAAGGGCCAAGGAGTCCAACCCACCGTCCCAAACCCCACCGCCAACCAGAAAAGAAGATAGCGCACTTAACCGGCCACCTCAAGAGTCAAGGGCCAGCGACAGACCCTGGGAAGAAAAGGGCACAGCTTACCCTGCCAAAGTTTCAGCAGGTTTTGGGCCCCCGGGGCGAAGTCAAACAAGGCCGCTCCAAACTTCCATCGAAAACCCCATGCGGCCGGGGGTGGCCTTTTCAAGGGGCCCCCTAAGAATAAAGGTTAGCAAAATGCAAGGGGTGCTGCCCCCACATCAGCAAGACCATCCCCAGCCCGCCCTTTGCGGGGTTTGGACATTGGGTTTTTTCCCAAAAAGCCCATAAGACTAAAAAGGCCTTCGAAGACCTTCATTGCGAACCGGGTTGGCCCGCAAACTCTCCGAAACCGCACCAACCGAAACCCTCGCTCTTTCGCCGCAGGCTCCGCCGGATTAGCCCCGTGCCCATGACCAAAGGGAGTGGAAGAGCCCGGGCCCATCTGCGATCAAGCCTCAGGTCGAACCACCGGCGCCGCCGGCTCCGGGTTGAAACTGCCGTTTGGCCCCGCACGCCCCAAACAAGTCCCGGTTGCCTTTTTTCCTTCACCGAGGGCAGGACGGTATATTTGACCCCGTGAGCCCAGACAACCCGAAAAGAGCGCCAAGGACGCCACCGGAAGACCCTTTTGGCACTCCCTGATTACCGATTCCGCCGATGCTAAATCGAAGGTCGCCAAGATCTTTCCCCTTTTTCTCCGCACGGGACAGCGGCCAACGTTGCTGCCTTGGGAAGGTCCTTTCACAAGAAGGTCTGGGAACCCTCTTTTGATCGCGCCCGAGCACGCAAGAGGGGACCCAAAAAAACGAGGCCGGGCCAAACTTTAAGATTTTACAGTTATGCAAATGACCGCTACCCTCTTTTTTTATCAAGATTTAGGCCCCCTCGAACGGGCCTTTTGATTTTCGATGTAGGATTTTCAGTATGCTTTCCCTTATAACTACCCGGCACCGCCCAATTTGGGGGGATCCGGCAAAAATGCCCTTAAGCGAAGAAAAGTTTTTTCCCAAAGCCCTTGCAATCCCAGGGATAGAGAAGGGAAAAGAACAGTAAACTGAAAAGCGGGCGGCTAAAGCCCAAACGGGGCCGCCCCCACCGCCCTTTGACTGGCCCGCTTTTTATGGTAGCCGATCAAAGCGGCTGGCCGCCCCTTTTGCCCTTTTTCGAACTTCCCTAAAGAGGAGCCCTTGCGGCACCCCAAAGGGCACCCCGGCGGCGCAAAAAAGGGGGGGAAATTCTGGGAACCAAGGAAAGGGAAAATTTAAAACTGGCCCTTGGCAACCCGAGGGGAATTGTTCCCAAGTTTTTGAACAAAAGAGCAATAAAGCGCCGGGGCGGCCTCCAGGCGGGTGGCGGGTCGGAGGGGCCGGGCCCGGCGGCCGTTGGCCCCAGAGGCCGCTTGGCCCGGGGCTGCTAGGCCGCGGAGGCTGGGGCCCGCTGCCCTCGGCGCCTCCCGGCCCCTCGACCACCTCCTGGTGGCCGAAAGAGTCCTCCCGACCCGTGCATCCCAACCACCCAACAAGGCCGGGCGGGGAAAAGACATGGTGTCCCGGGGTACCGGCGACGCCCCGCGGCCCAAGGGCGCCCTTTCCGCCTTAGCTCCTGGCCTCCCCGGAACGCGCACGGCCAGTTCCCACCGTAACCCTTGCGAACCCCCCCGGGCGGTTTCCCCGGCCGAGGGCCCTCGCCTCAAAGCGCCGGGGATCCAACCGCCGGCCGCGGTCCGGGTCATCCCGCCGGGGGATTGGCGCCCGTTAAAAGGCCGAAACGGGAGAGGCGGCAACCCGTGCTCCCTGCTTCGGGGTTGGGGCGCTTTCCCCCCTTCCCCCAGCCGGAGGCCAAAAGGGCCTGAAAGGGCCGGGAAAGAAGTCCGCCAAGACAAGGAAAGACCCAAAAAACCAAAAATCAGCCCAACAAAGAATCAAAAAGGAAAAAAAAATTACCCGGCAGTCCCAAGCTTTGGGTAGCCGGGGGCGCATCGCCTGGCCGGTCAAAGGCGGGCCCACTAACCGGCGGGGGCACCTGACCTTGGCCCTTCGCATTGAGCGCCTTCCCGCCGGGCCGCGCGCCCCGGGGGTCGCGCCTTGGCAAGCTTCGCTTCCTCCTTCGCCGGGGTTGCCTCCCCCTTTTCCGGGGGCCGGGGAAGCGAAAAAAAGGGCGCCCAAAGGGAAGCCCGGGAGACCGCCCGCCTCAAGGTCGGCCCTTCCGGGAACCCGGGGGGCGCCCGAGGAGGGGGGGCGGAGATCGGCCCGCGGCCGTGCCCCTGAATTTCCATGGGCGCCCAAATTTAAAGGAAAGGAGTTTCCCCTCCCCGGCGGTCCTCCCTTCGCCTCTTCAACCAAGGCCGGGGCGCGGAGTTTGGGTATTCTCCCGCCCCAAAAGAAAGGCGGTCCCAAAAGAAACCCTTTCAAAATCGGGAAACTGGTGAAAGGCCCCAGGAAAAAAACAAAAAAAAGGAAAACAAACTCCCCGGAAGTCCAGGGCCCCCCTTGGTGGGTTGGGGCCCCCTTGGGCCTTGATTGGGCGCCCGAGGGCCTTTGGGGCCGGGGCCTTGAGCCCCCGGGCGGGGAGGGCCCGGGTCCGTCGCCGGCCGGCCCGGTTCCCGAGCCGGGGGTTTCCCCTTCAATCGGCGGCGCCGCCGGCGCAGGGCCGCCCGCTGGGAGACTGGGGTCCGGTGGCCGGGGGCCTTGAAAGGGGGCGGGGGGCGCGGGGGGAGTGTCAAGCCCGAGCGCGGCCTTCCTTGGGTTTGCCCGGTCCGCCTCCCTCTCCCGGAATCGGGCGGGCCAGTGGGGGCACTCCCCGCGCCGTCCTGGTGCCCATTTCGGCCCCCCTCCCAGGTGGGGGGGGCCGCCCTTTTCGGCCCCGCCTTTTCTCCCGGGTGGTTTTGGCCCCTCCCGGGTTGGATAATGCCGTGTTCAGTTCCAATCACCCCATGGGAGGGGGGCCCTTTCAAAAGAGGAGGGAGAAGATCAGGAGGATCAAATAAGAGTCATGAAAAAAAAAAAAAAAGATCCGGAAATGCGGCCCTTCTCCTTCCTTGCTTTTCCCCCTCCCCTTGCTCGGCCCCCTTAACTCTTCACCCGGGCACACTGCCCCGGGCGTTTTCGCCGGCTTGGGAGGGCCGCTCCCCGGGCCCGGGATGATTGTCAGCGCCTTTCGCCCCGGCAAAGGTTGGGCCCGGCCCCTGTCCCCGCCCTTTTAAACGGCCCCCGGGTTTCCCTGCCCCCCTTCTAAAACAGGTCCTTCCCCCCCTTCAGGACCGAAGGGCCCCTATTACCTTTCGGAAAGCCCACCTTCCTTTTTCAAGGCCCACCCACCTTGAAGGTCGTTCAAAGGAAAAACCCTTTTAAAGCCAATTGGGGTTGGGTGGTTTTGGGGAATTAATGACAAAACGGGTTACTAATCTTTATCAATATTTTAGGTTCTCAATTGGATGGCGGACTAAAAAGTGGACCCCAAAATGTAAGGCAAGATTGGCAAAACTCAAGACTCCATTTTGGTTTAGGTTCCGTCCTTGAGCCATAGGAAAGAAATTCTTTGGGATGGGTTAGTGTGATCCGTTGCTCGTGTTAGTATACATTCCTAAACTATCAAAAAATTTCCCGCCAAGACCAAAGTGTCTTTCCCCCATATTCAAACTCGCCCCACCGAGATGAACCACCCACCATAAGCCAAACCCTGTAAACCGGATTTTTTGATTCCAACTCGGCCCTCACCCTGATCCAAGTTCGAACCTTCCTCTGGTTCCCCGTGAGAAGTGGTCCCACCCGGGATGTTTGCATTGCCCAAATGGACTAACCGAGATTGAAATTTTCCCCAAATCCCCGCACATTATTTGAACCCCGGTCCCCAAGGCCCCCGCCCCCTTCCAAATGGTGAAGGTTGGATTTTTGGAACTTTTAACCCCTCCACCCCTTTCATTTGGGAGGACCATCGAAAGAATACCACCCTACCTTAAAGAGAAGAGAACTACCTACCCTTGTGTTGAGACGTTGCTCCACTCCCACCATATGAAGCTTGATCTCTAGCCTTCCCAGTTGCTTTCCACTCAATCCTTTCTTCCACCACAGCCAAATCAGGAGGAGAGTTGAGTGTTGGGGAGATTATCATTGAAGCACAAGAGCAAGGAGTTCATCATCATCTACAACATCTATTACCTTTTGGAGGGTGGTGCCTCCTAGATTGGTTAGGTGTCGCTTGGGAGCCCACATCGAGATGTGGAGTTGAACCAAGAAGTTTGTAAGGGCAAGGAGATCGCCTTACTTGAAGATCTACCCCAGTAAGGCTAGCCTCCGTGAGGCATGATGGAATAGACAAGGTTGCTTCTTCGGGACCCTTCGTGGGTGGAGCCTCCGTGGACTCTCGCAGCCGCATCTCCTGGGTTGAAGTCTCCATCAACGTGGAAGTACGATAGCACCACCTATCGGAACCACGAGAAAAATCACCGCGCTCCAAATTGGCGCTTTGATCTTCTCCACTTTCTTTACTACTTGTGCAATTTACTTTCCGCTGCCCATTCTCTAGAATTGCATGTGAGTGTGCTACTTGACTTGTGTGTTATGCAAAATCTGCCAAAATCTGTCCTTGATAAAAGACAGAATTTTTATCTTGTCGAGTAGTCTAATCACCCCCTCTAGACACTCTCACCTTCTTCGATCCCTCAATTGGTATCGAGCCTTGGTCTCCGTGCTTTGGTTTACACACCGTTGAGGAAGATGGACGGTTCACGCTTGGGGAGTGTTAGCCATAGAGTGCCTATTCTTAATGGAGTGTCCTATAACTCGTGGAGGATTGAAATGCTTATTATCTTTAAGACTTACAACTTCAGCAAATATGTTGAAACCCCTATGTGCCTCCATTTGACCCCTTGCACCCTACCATGGATGAAGAGCTTGATTTGCTTCAGAACCTTAGAACTGTAAATCTTATCATTAGAGGGTTACCCGATAACTTGCTTAAGCTCATATAAACTTTGAGTGCGCCTATGTATGTGGAAGTTCTTGAAGAACTTTATCCGACTACTCTTTGAGAGGTCTTGATGAAATTCTATACAAGACTATTGAATTTGATATGATGCCCTAATGATCCCAACTTTGATAAATGCTTCTTTGAGCTTCGTGATCTTATGAAAAGAAGGGTGATCCCGGTCTTATCAATGTTCTAATTAGAAATGCTCTTGTATTGCATTCCGATGATTATTGTCACATTGACAAAACTAATGCAAGTAGTTATGAAATTGACCTACGGTTGATGATGAACAATCTATGGGTCAATATGATGATGAGCATGAGGATGATGATGATTACTCCGATTCGGACAACCGAGCTAGACAAGATCATGAAGAGTCTCAATCTTATGGCAACTGAGAGACTACATATCCGCGGAAAAGAGTGGATTCTTGATAGTGGATGCACCCACCACATGACCAGAGACAAAGACATGTTTCGAGAGCTTGCAAAGAACGATGGTCCACGCAAGTATGTGACTTTGGAGACAACTCCAAGGGTAAGGTACTTGGCCTTGGTAAGGTGGCCATATCTCATGATAGCTCTATTCAAAATGTCGCTTTTCGAATCTCTTGGATACAATTTACTTTCCGTGTCTAGATTAGCCGATTTTGGATTCAATGTGCTATTCATCAAGTAGATTGCCAAGTCTTTCGTCGTGACAATCATAACATGCTACGTATCCGTGAGAGGTGATCTATATATTGTTGATTTCACTAAGAAAGCCCAACCTAGAGCTTGCTTCATTGCTAAATCCGCTAAAGGTTGGTTATGGCATAGAAGGCTTGGACATGTTGGTATGCGAATCTAGACAAGCTGATCAAAGGTGATCATATTCTCAAAAGATGTTTTCTTTGACAAAGATAGACTTTGTAGTGCTTGTCAAGGGAAAACAAGTAGGTGGAAGTCATCCCTGAAGAACATCATGACCACAAGGAGACCGCTTGAGCTTCTTCATATGGATCTTCGGTCCCAATGCTACAAAAGCCTTGGTGGTAACTCTTTGGTCTAGTTATAGTTGATGATTATTCCAGATTAACGTGGGTATTTTTCCTGATGACAAATCGAGGTTCAGAGAATCTTCAAAACCTTTGCGTAAAGGCCCAAAATCAATTTGAGGTGAAGATCAAGAAAGTTCGGAGGACAATGGAACGGAGTTCAAGAACGCCAATGTGACTCTTTTCTCGATGAGGAAGGGATTCTACATGAGTTCTCGTGCATACCCTCAACAAAATGGAGTTGTTGAGAGGAAGAACCAACGCCATAGAGATGGCGAAACGATGCTTGATGAATACAAGACATCAGCAATTTTGGGGGAAGGGTCGAGACAGCTTGTCATGCTATCAAAGGCTTTATCTTCATAAGCCCTCGGCAAGACATCATACAGCTCCTCACCGTAACAAACGCCAAGTGGGATACTTTCGTGTCTTTGGTTCAAATGCTATATCCTTGATAAGCATCATCCCTAAATTTGCTCCTAAAACTCATGAAGGCTTTTTTCTTGGTTATGGATCAAACTCCCACACCTACCGTTCACAATAATTTCACCCAAAGGTTGAAGAGACGGTAGACGGAAGTTTGATGAATCTAATGGCTCGCAAGAGAGCAAATGCCTATTGATGTAGGAGACAAGGACCCATCCACTACTAGGAAAAGGCTATAATGAATCTTAAAGAAATGAGGGCTAAAACCTCGCATTACTACTTACTAGCAGCGAGGTTTTTAAACCTCGCCATTACTTGTTGATAGGAGCCGGTTTGTAACCTCGCACTACTAAGCGGTCTGCATCGCCCCGGATATGCTATAGTAGTAGGTTTTAACCTCGCTAAGTTAGAAGAGCCGGTTTTAACCCACTTACTAACCCGCCCATCGCTATCAACTTAGTAGTAGCGAGGGTTAAAACCCGCCGCCATCGCTAATCGCTTGTCATAGTAGTAGCGGGTCCGCCTATTTGGCAAAGTCTACCCCCACCTCGTGGACCGCTTTTCAGTTTTAAAAAATAGAAGAAAATGATAAAAATGTCAAAAAATAAAAGAAAATAAGTTTCCATGTGATATGTGGTCTAGTTGTTGGGAAAATTTACAAATATGAATTTCACTTTATTTGCAAAATCTCTCCGAAATTTGTATGAAAATGGCCATAACTTTTGCATAGGAACTCGGATGAAAAAGTTTTTATATGAAAAGCATCTACTCGAAAAGTTACATCCAAATTTAATGGGGAACCTCTAACGTTTTCAAAATCCTCAAAAGCCTAACGAAAAAAAGTTCTGGGCTTTTAAGATCTCGAGGCAAAAAATTCAAAAAAATTATTATTTTTAATTTTGTTAAATCTGGTCAAACTATGGTCAAACTAGTTATTCAAGAATATTAGTGTTAATAAATAATTATTTTAGTTTTTGAATTTTGGTCAAATCTGGTCAAACTATGGTCAAATCTGGTCAAACTGTGATCAAATCGTCAAATGCGTGGTCAAACTAATTATTCAAGAAATATTAGTGTTACTAATTTTTAGAACAATAGTTTCAAACTCAAAGCAAGTGAAATGTGTGACTTCATGCTCAAGCTAAATTCACGAGGTTAATAGGATTGACATCTCACTATTGTCGGAAAACAACAAGTCCGCACTTGGAAGCGAGGGAGAATAGAACCCGGAAGTTAAGCGTGCTCAATGCCGAGTAGTGAGAGGATGGGTAACCGTCAGGAAGTTAGATGATTTGGAATGATGAGGGGTGATTAGAGATTAAATTGAGCAGCGATTAGGTGATTAGAGATTTGAGTTAAAATAATTCAGAAATTTGAAAATTTGAAAAAAAATCAAAAAAATTTCAAAAAATTCAAAAAAATTTCCGAGATTACAGATTAGTAGTAGCGGATTTAAACCCGCGCTCATGCTATACGTTAACTGTAGCGGTGGCACCAGCTACTATGCTATAAGTTAGCTGTAGCGCCTTATTAGTAGCGCGGGTACCTAATAGGCCTAAAACCCGCGCTGCTGCTAGGCTTTTCCCTAGTAGTGATTGGAAGCTATCCGAGATTTATCTATTGGAAAGATCCGTCCCATGGAAGTGAAGGAGAGTACCTCATCTACATATGTGGATCCCCCTACCTCACGGCGAGATGAACCTCAAGGCAACATGGAGGCCTCCACAAGTGGAACTCACCAAGATGAGGAAGTGCAACAAGAAGATCCACCACAACCTCCTTCTCCACCGCCTCAAGACAACACCAACAACAATGAAGAAGAAGAGGAGGAAGATGAAGATGATGAGGAAGCTCAGCCACAACCTCAACAAAAGCTATCCCGAGTCCGAGCACGAGTCAAGAAAAATCATCCCGTGGAACAAATGATGAACGACATCAACTCCGGGAGAATCACTCGCTCTAAAACTCGCTTAGCTAACTTTTGTGAGCATTACTCATTTATCTCTAGTATTGAACCTATGAAGGTAGAAGAAGCACTTGAAGACCGGATTGGGTGAACGCTATGCACGAAGAACTTCAAAACTTCGAGAGGAACAAGGTATGGACTTTGGTAGAGAAGCCCAAGGATGATCAAAACGTCATTGGAACCAAATGGGTGTTTGAACAAGCAAGATGAAGATGGACAAGTCATCCGCAACAAGGCTCGCTCTCAGTAGCTCAAGGTTACACACAAGTCGAAGGTATGGACTATGGTGAGACCTATGCCCCTTGCTAGACTTGAGTCCATTCGCAGATTCTTCTTGCTTATGCCAATCACCATGATATTACTCTCTATCAAATGGATATCAAAAGTGCTTTCCTAAATGGTGAAATTGAGGAGGAAGTATTTGTGAAACAACCTCCGGATTTGTGAATCCCAAAAGCCTAATCATGTTTACAAGTTGCACAAAGCTCTTTATGGTCTTAAACAAGCTCCTAGAGCTTGGTACAAATGCTTGACTAGCTTTCTTCTTGAAAAAGGCTTTGAGATTGGAAGGATAGACTCAACGCTGTTCACGAAAAGGGTTGATGGTGAACTATTTGTGTGCCAAATATATGTTGATGATATTATCTTTGGTTCAACTAACCCTCATTTTAGCGAGAAGTTTGGAAAGCTCATGTCGGAGAAGTATGAGATGTCCATGATGAGTGAACTCAAATTCTTCCTTGGGTTGCAAATCAAGCAATCTAAGGAGGGTACCTTTGTCTCACAAACAAAGTACACCAAGGATCTCTTCAAGAAGTTCAACATGCAAGAAAGAAAGGTATGAGAACCCCATGCCTACAAGTGGACATAATGACTTGACAAAAGATGGAGAACCCGTTGATCAAAAGGTTTACCGATCTATGATTGGTTCTCTACTATATCTTTTTGCTTCTCGTCCTGACATAATGTTGAGTGTATGCATGTGTGCTCGATATCAAGCAGCCCCTAAAGAATGTCATCTTAAAGCTGTTAAAAGGATTGTGAGATATTTGATACACACACCAAACTTTGGCATTTGGTATCCTAAGAGGGCCTCTTTCGACCTTGTTGGCTATTCCGACTCGGACTATGCCGGTGACAGGGTTGATAGAAAGTCAACTTCGGGTACGTGTCAATGCCTTGGTCGATCCCTTGTATCTTGGTCCTCCAAGAAACAAAATTCGGTATCATTATCCACTGCCGAAGCGGAATATATTGCTGCAGGTTCGTGTTGTGCTCAATTACTATGGATGACACAAACACTTAAGGATTATGGGATACATGTGAGACATGTTCCCTTGCTTTGTGACAATGAGAGTGCGATTAAAATTGGACACAATCCCGTGCAACACTCTCGAACGAAAAATATTGAAGTTCGTCACCATTTCATTCGTGATCACATTGCCAAGGGTGACATCAATCTTAAGCATGTTCGATCGACAAACAACTCGCTGATATCTTTACAAAACCTCTTGATGAGAAGGTGTTTTGTCGCTAAGGAGTGAGTTGAACATCATTGATGCTTCAAACTTGGAGTGAGAACTCCATTGATGCATGCAAGGCATGAGCCCACTTGACTAATCCTTGATATTTCTCTTATGATGGTGATCATATGTCTTGGACACATTTGCCTCCTTGTATTGCATCTAACTCCTTGCAGGTACTTGGATGATCTACATTCCACAAGATTACCACACACTCAAATCATGAGTAGTCTTGTCATTGACCAAGTATCTAGCCCTTTGGGATGTTGAGTTCAAGGAACAAAATTCCACATATCCTTTTTGACATCTTATACATCTAGTATTTCACTCTTGTCATCTTGGATATCCTTGAGTATTTCCTTGCTTGCCTAACCCATGTAGGAAGATGAACTACACAAGTGGAAATGGCGCTCCAACTTCACATTCAATGAGCACCTACATCAAGTTTACCTACATGAACAAAGCAACAACAAGCCCAAGGTATGTTCTTCACATCTTTAAGGAGCTTTGCTCAAAGTCATGAGTACAAGCAGCTTCATAAGATGTGATCACATCGAATGCTTAATCGAAAAATGGCAACCCCATTTTGAGCTTAAATGATGAGTATGACCTATGATCAAATGTCCTCATTTGACTCCTAAGTCAATATACTCAAACATAGGTGACCTTGTCCCGACCTTTATCTAGATGAAGTACATATGTTTTGGAGTCCTTCTTTTTCTCTCATTGAGTTTTCATTAAATCATTAAAAAAAACTTCATCTAGGAATCTTTTTCATTTCTATTCTTCTCTCTTTGTGAATATCCTTCTGGCTCTAATCAATTCCTTGAAAATCATTCACAAATTCATTGCAAATCCTTTGAAACATTCCTCGCAAAGTGAGCTGAATTATTTCTGATTTCCTTGAAATTAAACTCAGGCCACCGATTTAAATATTTCGGTCTAACCGAAAAGGATCTACCCTAAGTCCCCGACTTTCGGACCCACCAATCCATCCTAATTCGTGTCACCGATTTATTTCTTCCAGATATCATCTTCGCAGCTCCACTCAATGACTCTCTATGCATGTTCCTTTTTTCGCCTCTGGATTCTTAAGGATCCCACTTCTTTCTTTCCATCTTCCCTAACCTTCCTAGTTCGCTGTCCTTTTCGCACTTGATGTCAAAGGGGAGAAGACTTAGGGGAGAAGAGAAGATTTAGGGGAGAAGAAGAGCAATCTTACCTTAAGGGGAGAGAATCACATCAAAGCTTTGCCGTGTTTTTCCTTATAAGAGAATTTCTTGCCGTGTTTCACATTGGACATTACAATTGGCGCCATTCTCATTTGGCATCATTCTTTTGATTTTCTCTTTCCATCAAACCCTTGATCCGAGAGAACTCAAAGGAGAGGAATCTTCACAATTGATATCTTATGGAAAGCAAAATCTCTCAGAGTTCTTTGAAAATCTTTTAGTTTCGGAGACATGTTTGCTGATTCAAGCTTGTGCTCAATATGAGACACTCTTTATACATGTCATCCCTCGCTTGGTACTCTTGATGTTCTTGCAGTTGGTTGAAGAAATACTCTTGTGTTATCTAACCTTGTTTTCCCAAGTTTATCTCTTCAGGTACAATGCCAAGGAACCTCAAGGTAAGTATATGCATTTTGCAGAATGTGCATGATGGTGACTTGCTTGTGAATACTTGTTTGCAAGAAATCACCATGCACATATGCATTATCACTCACTTCTTTTCATCTGCTCTGATGCATATAGCCAAGCTGCATGTAGCACATCTTGCTTCTCTCTTGTGTGCTTGTGGTAGTCCAAAACCATAATTTATGAGAATCTTGCACACTTGTAGGGGAGCCTGTACTACATGTTTGTCAAAGCTTTGTGATAATTCTGTCTTTCTTTCAATAAGCTTTGATGTCTTGTTTAGTGTGTTGCCATCAATTACCAAAAGGGGAGATTGAAAGCACATTTGCTCCCCGGTGGTTTTGGTAATTAATGACAACATACTTTGTGGTTGGACTAATGCTTTTATCAAGTATGTTTCAGAAATTCAATCACATTGGCATGGCAAAAGGACTAAAGAAGTGGACCCCTCAAAATGCTAAGGCAAGCATTGGCAAAAGCTCAAGACTCCATTTTGGTTTAGTGATCAAAGATCACATTGAGTCCATAGGAAAAGCCAATACTATTAAAAGGGATGAGGTTATGATGATGATCCGTTGCTCAAGTGCTTAGTGATATATCTCCTAAACTATCAGCAACTTTCACTGCCATATATAGACACTCATAAGTAGTCTCGGTCCCACCGATATTCCAAACTCAGTCACACCGAGA
>JAHHZJ010003919.1:0-135025 GCA_021437245.1 Aegilops speltoides | reverse complement strand
GGTAGTGGCTTTCCATTCTCCCATGATACGGGCTTCCGAGAGCCCTTGGATCGAGATCGAACGGTTGCATGGCATGATTCTAGACCAATGGGTGAATATCCTATCCTCGGAGGGTTATTCGCAAATTTTCAGCAACTTAGCATGTGACCGCTTGATCTCAGATCCAAGGCTGCCAAAGAGTCGTATCATGGTTGCGCCTACCACGACTGTCAGTAGCCAATGGATCGCGCTTCTTGAGATTTAACACGGTGCGTTAGGGCTATCCGATGTTGGCATGTCATACATAGTCATCACTTAGTCACTCATACTACAACAAGGTTGGCTATAAGGTTGGCTATAAGTGTATTTTTTACTCCTCTCTATCTCTTTCTTCAGATTCTCCGTCTCCCATAATATAAGAACGTTTTTGACACTAGTGTAGTGCTAAAACGTTCTTATATTATGCATACTGTGAGTACTAGTATTTATTGCATTTGCCAAGGAGTGACCTCTTCCAATGAAATGGTGTTGCTAAGTTTGCTTCATTTAATTAGCTATAGACTCAAAATTTGTATTTTCACGTAGTTACACGCGCTTAGCACCGTTTCTTCCTTGGGTCACCAAACTAGTCTCTCTCTTCTTGATTAACTTGCCACATCAGACTTAATGCCTATGTGGCAAGCTTAAGCACCTGTAGGAGCAAGTAAGGTGCTCGTCCATTGCACGGAAGAGCTAGTGAAATGCATTGATCGGGGTGTTGTTTATTTTGACAAAGGATGTGGGGGTCATCTCATGTGCAACCGGTCGACGTGTCAAGCACCAAATAAAAGTGCGAACAAATAGGGGACACACCCCACTCAGACGGCCAAAGGTTAGTAATGAGCAATGAGACGTCAAATCACAATGTTGCACCTTCCTGCACGGACGAAGCAACCATTATTTCACACTTCGTTCGACATCATCTCAAACCACGCACTAGTATTGCTTCGCCTCAAGAGGGACACGCAGACGCCTTGGTACATCATGACACGTGGGACCGCATGACAAGCCATGCTCCCCGCCGATCGCTCGGTAAAATCACCTCATTTTTACTATACTTCCTCTGGATCGGTTTACTACATGGCGTGCACGCTGCTCTAGGTGGAGAATTTAATCGCTATATATATATATGATGAACAAAGACGCTAGCCTAAAAATGTATACTTTTGTACAAAGAGTACTCCACTATCGATGGATTGTGCCATGGAGCAAAAATTGAAATTTAAAAAAGGTGGTACATATAGAGAGCGCCACGCCAAATTATGCATATAGTACTATTAGAAAAGCTAGTACGTGCTTAATTGAGGTACTAAATTCTATTAAAGAAATACTAGTACTAGTATGTACATACTGAAGAGTTAAAGTAACGAGAAGAAACATAACATAGTTCTCACTGGGGCTCAAAGACAACACACCCTCAAATTAAACTAAGCACACCGAAATTAAACTATGCAACTAATCCGGTGACACTGCATTAGAAGTTAAGAACTGCCATGAGCAACAACACTGCCACCTTACTCGGTGTCCTCGTCCACGTCCTCGACTTCATCCTTGTCCCTCTTCCTCTTGGTCGATACTTACTTGCTTGAACCGCCAACTTGGCTGTTGCTCTTCATCCAACCCTTGTAGATATTGAAACAAAGGTAGCCATCCATTGCAAAGATACTTGGATGTGGTCTATATCTAGTACATTCCACGCCATGCATGACGATGAGACGGTAATGAGGTTTCTCTAGTTTGCGGTATGAAGGATGAACCATGGCTCTGCCAGGTTAGCATTGAGGGCGATGAGAGGGCACCACCAATTCTTCCGGAGGTCAAGGGGTTGCCTACACCGAGGCCTATCGACGCAGGACTTCTTTGTCATTCTTAAAGTCTACAAGAACGAATTTGACTATTTTGTCCTCGAGGAAGTTCTTAAAATCCTCGCACTCAACGTCGGCATGGCATATGTGGTAGACCAAGCAAACGTTATGTATGCAAACCCGGATCACGGCGGGCTTCTTCCTCTCTTCGCCCTTTAGATCCTTCTCTCGTCCCACGATCGTGGTGTACTCAACATCTAGCCCAACACCCACTCATCATGTGAGTTTTCAACATGCGCTCAAGCGAGAAAGGCATCCTTTCACCGTCGCGAAGTACGGGTGTAGATGACGTCGAACTCATCGCCGGTGATGGTTCTAACCTTGTACTCACCGTCGATCGGGGAGATTTGGGACGCCATGGATTTGGGAGGAGGGTTAGGATTAGTGGAACTGCCGTAATGTGAATGCACGGGACGACTAGGAGTGAACCGTCGTAGTATTAAAGGACGTGCGAGAAAGAGTAGGAGCGAACTGCCAGCGTGCGAATGGCAGGGTAGTGGCTTTCCATTCTCCCATGATACGGGCTTCCGAGAGCCCTTGGATCTGAGATCGAACGGTTGCATGGCATGATTCTAGACCTATGGGTGAATATCCTATCCTGGAGGGTTATTCTTAAAATTTTCGGCAACTTAGCATGCGACCGTTTGATCTCAGATCCAAGGGCTGCCAGCAGCCCGTATCATGGTCTCGCCTACCACGACCATCGCGTCGCTCCCGTGGTCGTGCCCTTGGAGATTTAACATGATGCGTTAGGCTATCTGATGTTGGCCTGTCATACATAGTCATCACTTAGTCACTCATACTACAACAAGGTTGGCTATAAGTGTATTTTTTTACTCCTCTCTATCTCTTTTTCAGACTCCCTCGTCTCATAATATAAGAACGCTTTTGACACTAGCTAGTGTAGTGTCAAAAACATTCTTATATAATGGGACACAGGGAGTACTAGTATTTATTGCATCTGCCAAGGAGTGACCTCTTCCAATGAAATGGTGTTGCTAAGTTTGCTTCATTTAATTAGCTATAGACTCAAAATTGTCTTTTCACCTAGGTACACGCGCTTAGCACCATTTCTTCCTTGGGTCACCAAACTAGTCTCTCTCTTCTTGATTAACTTGCCACATCAGACTTTATGCCTATGTGGCAAGCATAAGCACTGTGAGGAGCAAGTAAGTACTATAGTGCACTTTACATGGCATTTTTGCATATGTGGAGGAAAGAGAGGCAGGAAAAAGTGGAAAAGTGGGCTCTCATGCAAGAGCCACCTCTACTACTACATGGTGGAGCATTGGGAGAGGCACACAGATGGAGGTGGTCAGAATCGGAGACTCACGCCGGTCAGAGCGCCACGCTTAAAATGATAATGGCAAGTAAAATCACGGGGCCCCACCTGTCCAGCAGTAACTCGCTGTCAAATCACACAGCCCTACGTTTGCAGCGGCCTACTCCCTCGTCTTCTCGCGTCTCTATCAAACCGACTAGGCAGAACTGTCCCGCCGCCTACCAGGCAGGAAAAGCCCCGCCCTCGACTTTTAAATAGTATACAGTATACTAATTTTGTATCCATGGATTGCGCCCGCGCCATGGAGCAAAGCATCTAGAAAACGGCGGCACACATGTACGGAGTATACAACACGCCCGTCGCGTTCGCGTCGCACCCTAGACGGTCGGTCGGTATGGCACACTGCTCTCCGAATGGAACGCGTGTCATATTGTGTTCGCACACACATGTGGGACGAAAATTGAGAACTGACCATAGGTACACTCCCTGGCCCACAAGTCGGGTGACTTAATAGAAGAGGGAGACGAGCTATAGTACTAGAGAAGTGTTGTACTACGTTGGTGCCTGGACGATCCCTGCAAGACACGGAAGATTAGTTCGTCCATGCATGTGACCAGACTCCAGCAGACATGCCTGGATTGGCTATTGTCTACATATTGTGCAGGCTGTGTTGTACATGGCTGTAGTTGTGGTGAGAAATCTAAAAAAAGGTTTCTTGTCATCTCGCAAATTATGTGTCATGTGCTTCAATCATCGCGAGGGTTAAACAAAGAACAATCGAGTTGGGCTAGTCATTGGGGGCACATGCACGAGCAAAGGACTACTCGGCTGCCATCTAGGTCAAGCCGGCTATGTTAATTAGGACATCTATCGATGGACCCCTTTTCTACGAGTTTATCTTTAATTTGAGCTTTGTTCCTCGTCTAGTTTGTCCGTCGGGATTCATGTTGTCTCCTTTGGGCAGTGAGGTTATGATTCTTGTCATGTGGCATTTTTTCGTGTTATATGTTATAATCCGGTGCTTCAGATCAAAATGATGACAACTGCGCCTCCGGGCCACGTGCATGAAGACTTGTCGACAGTCATTGACGAGGTCAAGTCGGCTCCGGTAGACAAAAGAAAACTAAGTACTACTCCACTATATAGGTAGGAGCCTCCGCGCTTGCTTGCTTGTGTTGCTCTCTCCACACTGTCTCGGCCTCTCCAGATCTAAACACGACAGCGGTGGCCACTCACTCTCTCTCTCTGCTCACCGCTGGTCACAGATCCAGCCGGATCCTCTCCGCCGGGGAAGGTGAGAAGGTGCAACGTTCACGCGGTCGTTCTTGGCGACGGCTCTTACCCACTGCTGGGCGCGTCCCGATCAGCCTGCCTTGTCGTTCTCTCCCAAGCACCGTTGGCGAGGGAGGGCCTACGACCCCTTCTTCCTCGCTGCCGTAGTGTAGGCAGATCCGGCCTCCCGCCGCCCACCTAGCGACATCCCGGCGACCATCAGGTATAACTTCCTTCGAAATCAGCCTTTCTCTACTTCCCGAGCTCCTGACGTTGCTGCATTTGTAACTTTTACTATTTCTCAGGCCCCCTCGTAGATCGGATCGATCGGCTGTTCGAAAACCACCTAATTTTTTTACGTTTAAGAGGTAAAACTAGTTCATGCACTCGAATCTAGTACTACTTGGTTCAAACAAGGAAGAAAGGGGTGGGGTGGGGAGGATTTGTTACCCTAATCTAGGACTTGGTCGAAGAGGAAGGGGTGGGGGGTGGGGAGGATTTGTTACGTAATCTAGGACTTGGTTGAAAGAGGAAATAATGGGGGCGAAAAGTAGCGAGACCTGCTATCCAATTGCTCTCAAGGTCTAATAGGGAAAGAAAGGAAACGAAGTACAAACTCAATATAAACCCGATCTATTGGTTGAAAAAGGAAAGAAAGTGGGGATCGGGGACAAGTCAATGAGTAAGTCCAAAGACTAGATTTGCTAGCCTCACACAAGATAAGGTGGCTATATCGAACAAAAATGGGACCAACCCGGATATCCTGCTCGATGTTTGTTGCCCGAGCCACTCTTATGTAATGCCACCGGTAAAATGTAGCAATCGACTTTGTTAAAGTAAGGACACGTTAAACCAATGTTGTTTTCAATGTAATGCCTCCAAGAATATGAATCAATGGCACTTCTTTACATGTCCTCGCTAAAATTTTCCATTAAGATAAGTTGGTTCTTTTCGTTAGAAATGCAACTGCCCCGTCCGCATACTCTCCGTGCCCAAAGTAATGTCAGATTTAATGGTTGTCATAGTTAATCCTAATGCCCACACTAATATCTAGCAATGCCAATGCTTTAGAAATTGCTCTTGTCCTTGTAGGATTGCCATTCGGATAAGGAACATGTTTCTTTTCATTTGATGCATGTTTCATCACTTGTTAGTCACCCTCCTTCCCACCTTTTTGTGCAAACAGAGATATACATTTCACGCCGATCTTAGTTGAACTGCACAAATGATATCCAAATTATAGTTGAGCATTCCAGAGCTTCACAACCAACCTTGATGTTGCTCAATTTTATTGCAACTAATGAAGAAGAAGCTCAGTGGGTTTCTTTTCGATGGAATGGAACCGGGGCTGCAGCCCTTTTCTTAATTTTTTGAAGAAGCTGCTAGCTCACGGACATTGCTTCATTTTAGGTGAACTGCACCAAAAGGTCCCATGAATTGAATCATCCATGTTGGTGACTCGAAAGAGCCGACTTGATCCCGATCTACGCACCCGGCCTCCATCCTTGCGACGCACGGTACACCTCATTTGCCACCTGCTCGACCCTAGTGTCACTGATAAAATGAAGTAATAATACTGTTAAAAATAGAGCGATGTCATCTCTATCATTTCATTTCCAATGTAGATAAAGAAAGTGCTTCTCTTTGTTAAAGTATGTTTCATCAACTAGTCCCATTGTTAATGTTTAAGCGTTTCTGCAAGCTGGGGTGCCTAATTTTAGTTGATATGTACAAAAATAGAGATTTGAATGTCTCAAGGCACCTCCTTGTACTACTGCTGTACACTTGATGTTCATCAACGCGTAAGGTGTATCTGGGAGACTTGGGACGATGTCCAGTATGAGGCGTACCATATGAGGCATCGCAGGGCCCATCTCGCCCTCGCAGCATGGCATACTATGATACCATCGCAATATTTTCTTATATTTATTTTGTGTGTTTCATCAACTAGTGCCACTATAATGTAATCACGCTTTTTCATTATCTGTGCAAACAGGGTTATTCAGCTGCATTTTGGGGGAACTACACAAATGTACGTATGGAACCGGCATATATGTAGACTGCAAGGTGTGCCAAGTAAAAATTACCGACACCAACCATGCTGCATGCACGCATTGGCATCCACCACAACCAATGGGATGTGTGGCGCTCTCTGTGGACGGATCTTTCTCGACAGCAAATCCTCTAACCAAATACTAGTAGCTTATATTGGCAGTTTTCTAGGGAGTACTCTTTTCTGAAAGAAGCACCAATCTATTTTTCTTTATTTGTACACCATGTCACAACTTTGACCCAAAGGTCCAGAGCTATTTTAGGGTGATTGGCTTAGTATTCGGAGACTGATTGTAAGCATGATTTTCATTAGCTGTCACACTGATTGTAAGCATGAGCAGGTGGAATATTAGGTTAGTGCGAAGCTTACCTTAAACCCTACCGCCGCCGTTGAAACGAGGCGAGCGTCGAGGGAACCGTGGAGAACATAGGGGAAGCGACGTCGTGCCATCCGGCCTCCTCTTGCGGTGGGAGAACGAATACTCCTATGGCTCCGGCTGGCTCTGCACCCTCACGAACGGCACACCATACTCGATCGATTCGTTATCCTCTGGGTGCTCGACCTTTGACCTGTACGCCCACCACCTCCGCCTGACTGTCGCCTCGAGAGAATCTGTCTACTCCATCACCCATAGGAGATACTCGATGAACTCGGAAGACCGTGGCATGACTGCCGCCGAGGAGTACATGTACATCGCCGCCTCATCGCTGCTGCCTCGCTCTTTCGCATACATTGCCACATGGCCCGTGATCGTCCTCAAAATATCCCACTCATTGTCAAACCAACTAAGGATCTCCTTCAACACAGCTAACTTTGCACAGGTGGCCGCCGTGATCTGCCTTATTCACTACTACATCCTCTCCATAGATGTCGTTCTGAGTGGTCCGGTGCTAGCTTTGGAAGATGGGAGGAGAGAAGGTGGTCTTGCAATAGAGAAGAGGGAGAGGAGAGGAGGTGGTTTTGGAATGGAGATGATGGAGAGGAGAGGAGGTGGTTTTGGAATGGAGATGATGGAGAGGAGAGGAGGTGGTTTTGCAATGGAGCAGATCAGAAGAGGGAGAGGCGAGATGGTGGTTTTGGAATGGAGATGATGGAGAGGAGAGGAGGTGGTTTTGCAATGGAGAAGAGGGAGAGGAGCATGCGGCAGCGATTTAGGATTGGGCGAGAGGGCCGGCGCGCTGTGACTGGATCAAAATCAAAATCAATTTACCCTTCAATTAAGAAAGCGACCCCACATTAACTAGCCTCCCTTTTTTTCTGGGTCATAATTGACCATGATTTTCGCACATAAAATATATGTTATACGTTGCAAAAATAATATAATTTGAAAGTACATTCAGATACGAACCAAACGATACAATTTTTGGTGACATGCATTCACATTTTGCATGTCACATACAGTACGTGGTCAAACTTTGACCCAAAATACGCGAAACAACAAAACAATACTTCCAAGACCAGCGCCGCTCTTCCCCTCTTCTCCTCTTAAACCACCACTGCTCCTCTCCTGTTTCAATCTAAATCCAGCGCCGCTCCTCTCCGCTTCCATTTCAAAACCACCGCCCCTCCTCTCCAGTTCCAGTCCAAAACCAACGTCGCTCCTCTCCCGTTCTAATCCAAAAACAGCGCCGCTCCTCTCCTCTTCCATTCAAAAACCACCACCGACAAGTGAAGGTGTTGTGGAGAAGTAGATTGATGGAGGAGTACAACCGACACGCGAGGATCACAGACGGCGACCTTGTGAAGCTAGCTAGGATGTTGGAGATACAGTCTTGGTTTGACAACAAGGACCAACTAGCGGCGACGGTGACATCCACAACCAAATATCTGCAACAGAGTGAAAATGCGGCGATACCTCCAGAGGGAGTCGCGCCGGAGTACATAGAGCTGCTCCTCTGGGCCATGGAGCAAACAGATTCACCGAATCCGATCGAGAGGGAGCGGTGGTGAAAGTATCGATCCCAGGTGGAGCATCCACCAGAGATTGAAGGATCGAGCATCTACAGGGTGCCGTTTGTGAGGGTGTCCTACCAAAGCGAGCCGGTGGAGTCTTCGTCGACCGAACCCAACTGCAAGAGGAGAAAAGTAGTTGGCCCGACGACGCTTCCCGCCATCGTCTCCCTCGCCGTTCACATTGTCTCACGGGGTGGCTATCTGCCACCGAGGAATAGGAGGGGGATGCCCCCCAGCCCAATAGTCGGGCAGGTTGTGAATTGTCAGGAGGAGCTTAGGGTTGTCAATATTTGCAGGTTGTGAATTGTGTTTTGTTTTGTGTATTTTGAGAGTACTTTCAGATATGAATGTCTTTTGAATTTCAGGTTTGCAGTATTGAGCATATGAAGAATTTTATGAATTCTAGAGATCTATTTTTAGCACTTAAAAATGTAGTTTCATAGGAGTATAAAAGTGCATTTAGAAGAAATCGCAAGTTTCAGCCAGATAAGAAGCGCAAGTTCGATTTCGATAAGAAATCGCAACTTTGAGAGGCAGAGCATTTATATTAACACGGCCTTTTCAAACAGGGTTAACTTCATGTTGGAAGTTTTATTCATGGTCGAAAATGGAACCACCAGCCAGTTAACGTCATGCTGATCAACATTCATGCATAGCACATCTTCATATGATGCACAGTCAAAATGCCCACACAATGTTGACTGTGCGAAACACAGAGAAAACGAGGGACGAAGTTTTGGCAAGTCTTGGACGTGGTTTTGGGCTGCCCCGTCTAGGCTTTCATTTTTTACATGCGCAGCCCACGACCTCGGATGGGAGGGTCTGTTTGCATTTTCTTAGGGCTGTCATGTATCTACCGGCCTATGGACCTCCCATCCGAGGTTTTATTTTTGGCAGCCCAATTTATGTATTTTTTTGAAGAAAACGCAGAGGTCTGTTCTATTTTCTATATAAGAATAGGAACGCCAGGTACAACTTATGTTTCCCTTCTAACTATATTATATATATTTAAATTATTTTATATGTTATTATATATTATTTTTATTGTCATCATATATTTAACAGATACTTACATATGTAATAAAACAATATCCCACATCTTATTAACTTATAAAAATAATTTCTTAACAAATAAAATCCTGGATTGTTTTGGCACGAAAATCCTAGTGATTGTGTACAAAAGCTTGGTAAGATTTAAGGACGAATGTAATAATATCACTTATTATTTAAATATATTTATAACAAAATGCTCAGCCCTTTTTTATTTTTTGATAACATTGCAGGCCCAACCCATAATTATAATTAGAATGAGCCCAGCAAAATCGTGTATCTAGATAAAGTGCAAATGGCCTGTAATTTTTTAGGAAATAAAATAAATGGGCCGCATGAAAGCTACATTGATTGTTCACCCAGCCCAGCTAATGGCTGTAATTCAAACAAAAAGATCAAATTGACTGTAAATTCTATCGCGCAAAAAAAAGATTGTAAATTCTGAAAAATGGGTTGAATACGTGCCACATTTTTGGAGGCTGAAATGTGGGCCAATAGGTCGAAGCCAACGCAAGTTGTTGTCAATTTAGTCAACAAATGATTTTGACATGTTAGCCGTTGGATATACATCCAACGGCCGGCATCCATCTTCAATCTCTCGTCTTCTTCCTCCAGCATCGCCGGGACCACCTCCCGCCTCCTGCTGCTAGCAGCTCTGCTTAGCACGCTTCGCTATGAAGCGCTACTCCACCGTTGGCCAGGCCATCCCTCCACCCCTCCACACCTCCTGTTCTTCTCCACCGACTGCCGAACCGCACCACACTAGAACCAGTTAACCCTCGTACACCTCTCCATCTGCAACTCTACTCCCGCGTCTTCCCGTCTCCGGCTCGTTGCTATCCGGGGCCTCGCCGTCGTCCACCACCTTGGATGCGCTTCGGCGGCGTGGTCAACGTGGTCAATGAACGACACCATCGGAAGTAGACTGTGCGTGGAGAGGTTGACAGCTGGGTCCACGACCGCACACAAGGAAATGCCTCCTTATTACGCGCAAAATAATGATTCCTCCACCTGACATCTGGGACCCACTGACTTGTTGGACCCACCAGCTATCTTCGCATGCAAGGAAGTGCCTCCTTATTACGCACAAAAAATGAATACTCCCCCTGCCAGCTGGAACCCAGCATACTTGGAGGCTGACTTGTGGGCCTATCAAGTTGACGGGGATGGAGGGCTTTGTCAACTTAGTCAATATGAACGATTCTAGATCCTGTTATCAGACGATGTTCATCCAACGGTTGTAGTGCTTCTTCAACCTCTGGTCTTCTTGCTCCCGCCCAAACCAGCTATTGGTCGCGTGCTGCGTGCTCCTGCGTCCGTGGCGGTTGTGATGCCATGGAGGCCTCACCGCCCCTACTACTCCCATCACTGGCAGGCCATCCTCTACTCACCCACACCCTGTTAATCTCTGGCGACAAAGAACCTCACACCGCAGCCGAACCAAAGAACCCTCGTACTCCGCTCGCGTGGCCTCGCCGCCGTCCACCGCCGTGGTACTCTCGGCGCAGCGTGGTCAACGTGGTCAAGGAACGACTTCCATCGGACGTGGACTGTACGTGGAGAGGCTGACAGCTGGGTCCATGACCGCAGCAAGGAAGTGCCTCCTTATTACGTGGAAAATAATGATTCCTCCACCTGGCAATGGGGACCCACCGGACGGGCCACCGTATTTCGCGAAAAAAAGTTTCCCCCTGACTGCTGGGACCCACCAGCTACATCTTCGCACGCAAGGAAGTGCGTCCGGGCAAAAAAAATGATTTGCCCCCTGACTGCTGGGACCCACCAGCTACATCTTCGCACACAAGGAAGTGCGTCCAGGCAAAAAAAAACGATTCGCCCACCTGACTGCTGGGACCCACCAGCTACATCTTCACATGCAAAGGAAGTGCGTCCGAAAAAACGATTCACCCCTCTGACTGCTGGGACCCACCAGCTACATTTTCACATGCAAAGAACTGCCTGACAGTCGGGACCCACCTGGTCGAAGCGTACGTAGCATTGTCATTCTGGTTGTGAACGTGTACGTACATATATACTGGTCGATGTAGAGGCGCGCACGTGTAGTAGTAGAGGCGTGTACGTGTCGTAGTAGAGGCGCGCACGTAGCATGTACACGTACGTACAACGGCCAGGGTGCAAGAAAGAAAATACGGCCACGTATGTGTACATACCGGCGGGGTCTCGAACGCCTACTCACGCATACGTACGTCGAGGGCTCGTGTTCATGGGGAGGCAACGGAATGCGTCGTGTTCATGGGGAGGCAACGGAATGCGTCGTGTTCATGGGGAGGCAACGGAATGCGTCGTGTTCATGGGGAGGCAACGGAATGCGTCGTGTTCACTGGGAGGCAACGGAATGCGTCGTGTTCACCGGGAGGCAACGGAACGCGTGGGAGCCAACCGGCTTGGACGGAACAGGCGATGGAAACGAGGCCTTGCGTAGCGCAAAAACGGAGGAAACGGACCTCCTACGGTCGAAACGAGGGTCCTGTTGATCAGGAGGGGTGTGGCGTACCGCAAAACGGAGGAAACGGACCTCCTATGGTCGAAACGGGGGTCCTGTTGATCGGGAGGGGTGTGGCGTACCGCAAAACGGAGGAAACGAACCTCCTATGGTCGAAACGGGGGTCCTGTTGATCGGGAGGGGTGTGGCATACTGCAAAACGGACGAAACGGACTTGTGTTGGAGTGCTACGGTCGAAACGGGGGTCCTGTACATCAGGAGGGGTGTGGCGTACCGCAAAATGGGACTCCACGGGATACTGTTCATCTCCACCGTCGACCTCCTCCAGCCTCCACGGGCTACCATCGACCTCCTCTATCCTCCACGGGCTCCTGTTCATCCAGCCTCCACCGCGCGCTATTCCACAAACATCGTTCACCACCCTCCACCATCTACTGCTCATCCAACCCTCCACCGTCTCATCGCTCATCCAGCCCTCCACACCACGGGTCCTGTTCAACCACCCTCCACGGCCACCCTTCACCGCTCATCGCTCATCCAGCCCTCCACACCATGGGGTCCTGTTCATCCAGAGGCAACGCCACCGCCATCGCTCATCCAACCCCGCAGCGCCACTGCTCATCCAATTGATCGGCTTCAGTTAGCAGCATTAGCGAAGGAATTGCTCCATCGAGTTCAATTAACAGCCATTGATCGATCGCTCGGGTTCAGTAACGCGTAGCCCGCAGTGCAATTGCTTGGGTTTAGTAAGAGCCCAACGCCTCGCTCGGGTTCAGTTAGAGCCAACGCCTCGCACACACACGCGTACCTGTACAAGAGAAATGCACATCGCTCTCCCACCGTAACTGGCAACTCCCCAAAATTTTCCTCCCCCTTGCTTCTACCATGGTTTTTTCCGTCATGGACGACCCAAAGAATGTCATGCAGCAAGGTCTCCGCCCGCCTGTGACTTAAAAGCCCATTTTCTATCATGATTTTTTGTCATAGAAGTAGGAGCTCAACACATCTATGATGATAGCGGGTTTTGTCACAATTATCATCATAGAAGTGTCATATGTATGACAGAAAAAATTTTCGTTTGGCACAAAATGTCACGGATGTGTCTTTTTTTGTAGTGTGTGGAGGGAATTTCTTCTGTCCTCCTGTGTTCCGTGGTCGGGGCTCCTCGTCGTCGTCGCTATGTGGCCCCTTTTCCTTGTTTTCGGCGTTCAACTTGCCGGCCTGTTTAAACACCCAGCATTCCCTGTTGGTGTGGTTGGCTGGTTTATCAGGGGTACCGTGAATTTGACATGAGCGATCGAGTATGCTATCCAAACTAGACGAGCCCGTACTATTTCTTTTGAATGGCTTTTTTCGCTGTCCGGATTTAAAGCCTCTGAATCCGGCATTGACTGTCGTGTCTTCGGCGTTGTCGCCATTGTTGCGACGCTTGTGTCTATTTCGTCATGGCTTGTCGTTGCTGTCCCCGGCATCTGAATCGCCTGAGTTTTTGGGTGTGATGTTGCTACGAGCCAGCCAGCTATCCTCACTTGCGCAAAAGCGGGTCATGAGTGTCGTGAGGGCTCCCATGGATTTTGGCTTCTCTTGGTCGAGGTGCCGGGCGAGCCATTCATCACGGATGTTATGCTTGAAGGCTGCTAAGGCTTCGGCATTCGGACAGTCGACGATTTGGTTCTTTTTGGTTAGGAACCGAGTCCAGAATTTCCTGGATGACTCTCCGGGTTGTTGGGTTATGTGACTTAAGTCATCAGCATCCGGTGGTCGCACATAAGTGCCCTGGAAGTTATCAAGGAACGTGTCTTCTAGATCCTCCCAACTGCCAATGGAGCTTGCTGGCAGGCTATTCAGCCAATGCCGAGCTGGTCCTTTGAGCTTAAGTGGTAGGTACTTTATGGCATGTAAGTCATCACCGCGGGCCATGTGAATGTGGAGAAGAAAATCTTTCGATCCATACCACGGGGTCTGTTGTGCCATCATATGATTCAATGTTTACGGGTTTGAACCCTTCTGGGAATTCGTGATCCATGACTTCATTAGTGAAGCATAGGGGGTGTGTGGAGCCTCTATGCCGGGCTACATCCCGACGTAGTTCAAATGAATCTAGTATGTTGTATTTGGCCCGACCGGACTTTGGTTTATTGTATCCGGTGTGATGGTCATCATCATGTCTTGTGGCGCTCCCCCGTGATCCGTAGATCGATCTTGACTGTGCTGCTTTGTTTTCCAATACATCTCGCAGGTCCTTCTTGTAGCCCCGGGCCTTAGTATTATTGTTTGATTGGCGACGGGGTGCGGTCTGGACTTTGGGCTGGTACGCCGCTTTGTCGCGGCGACGGGGTAGCCAGTCATCCGCATCATGCATTGGTAGCGTGGGCTTTAAATCCTCCTCCTCGAGTTGAGGTAGCAGCCTGCGCTTTGGGTAGCTTTTGCTAGGGCGCTCGAGTCCGTATTCCTCGGTAGCCAGAACCTCGGTCCATCTATCAGTTAGCAGATCTTGATCGGCTTGAAGCTGTTGCTGCTTTTTCTTCAGGCTTTTGCAGTGGCTATAAGCCGGCGCTTGAAGCGCTCCTGCTTGATGGGATCCTCAGGCATGATGAATTCTTCGCCGCAAAGGCTCTCTACGTCTTCGGAGAGAGGCATATAATTATTGTCCTGTGATTCTCCAGCTATCGCATGTTCCTTAGGGCTAGCTTGCCCATCCTCTTGCTCGGCCTGCTTGAAGCCTGGCTGGGCAGGATTGTTTCCGTCTTCGGCACCATCCGGATTGTTATCTCTGGTGCCGGTATGGCTACTTTTGCGATGGCGGGGCTTGGAGGGCACCTATGACGCTGGTGCTTAGATTGATTCTCCAAGGGGTTATCGTCCGTTGCCTCATCGCCATTGCCTTCTTTGGGGGTGTCCACCATATATATATATCGTATGATGAAGTGGCTGTCCAGTGCCCTATAGGCGGTGGTTCCTATTCTTCTCCTGCATCCTCGTCCATACCATCGATGTCTTCGGAGTTGAAGTCAAGCACGTCGGTTAAGTCGTCGACAGTGGCTATTAAGTGGGTGGTGGGTAGGGAACGAATTTCTTCATCGTCCGCTTCCCACTCGAGTCGGACATAGTTCAGCATAGAATCTCTCGACAAGGAAAGAGACCTTAATGAGTTCAGCACATCCCCCAAGGGCGAGTGCTGAAAAATATCCGCGGCGGTGAACTCCATGACATGTGCCCAATCAGATTTGATAGGCACGGACACACGTGGTTTGGATCCTGTAGCCGGAGACGAGTCTGAGGGTCCGATGACACCACCCTCACAGGAGGTCGGGTCAGTGTTTGGCTCTAACACCAATGAATGCGCGACCTTCGTGGGGTCCATCCACCCGCCCTCGAGAGGCACGATCTGCTCCGGATTGATTCCCGATGCCGCCGCAGGCGCGATCTCCCGAATAGTGTCCGATGGCAGATCAAAGTCATGCCCGTCATTGAAGGAAATATGCCCTAGAGGCAATAATAAAGTTATTATTTATTTCCTTATTTCATGATAAATGTTTATCATTCATGCTAGAATTGTATTAACCGGAAACATGATACATGTGTGAATGCATAGACAAAACAAGATGTCACTAGTATGCCTCTACTTGACTAGCTTGTTAATCAAAGATGGTCATGTTTCCAGACCATGAACAAAGAGTTGTTATTTGATTAACAAGGTCACATCATTAGTAGAATGATCTGATTGACATGACCCATTCCATTAGCTTAGCACACGATCGTTTAGTATGTTGCTACTGCTTTTATCCATGACTTATACATGTTCCTATAACTATGAGATTATGCAACTCCGTTTACGGAGGAACACTTTGGGTGCTACCAAACGTCACAACGTAATCGGGTGATTATAAAGGAGTACTACAGTGTCTCCAAAGGCGATGTTGGGTTGGCGTATTTCGAGATTAGGTTTTGTCACTCCGATTGTCGGAGAGGTATCTCTGGGCCCTCTCGGTAATGCATATCATTTGAAGCCTTGCAAGCACTACAACTAATGAGTTAGTTGTGAGATGATGTATTACGGAACGAGTAAAGAGACTTACCGTAACGAGATTGAACTAGGTATTGGATACCGACGATCGAATCTCGGGCAAGTAACATACCGATGACAAAGGGAACAACGTATGTTGTTATGCGGTCGACCGACAAAGATCTTCGTAGAATATGTAGGAACCAATATGGGCATCAGGTCCCGCTGTTGGTTATTGACCATGAATAGTTCTAGGTCATGTCTACATTGTTCTCGAACCGTAGGGTCCGTGCACGCTTAAGGTTTCGATGGCAGCTTATTATGAGTTTATGTATTTTGATGTACGAAGAAGTTGGAGTCCGGATGTGATCACGGACATGACGAGGAGTCTCGAAATGGTCGAGACATAAAGATTGATATATTGGAAGCCTATGTTTGGAGTTCGAATGGTTCCAAGTAAAACAGAATTTATCGAGTACCGGAGGTTACTGGAACCCCGGGAGGTAAATGGGCCATAGTGGGCCTTAGTGGAAAGGAGAAAGGGCCAGCCCTGGGTGGCAGGCGCCTCCCCTTCCCTAGTCCTACTAGGACTAGGAAAGGGGGCCGGCCCCCCTCTCTCTCTTTCCCCCTCCGGGAATCCTAGTCCAACTAGGATTGGGGGAATCCTACTCCCTGAGGGAGTAGGACTCCTTGGCGCGCCTCCCTTGGCCGGCCAGCCCCTTCCCTTCCTCCTTTATATCTGGGGCAGGGGGCACCCTAGAACACACAAGTTTGATCTACGGATCGTTCCTTAGCCGTGTGCGGTGCCCCTCCACCATATTCCACCTCGGTCATACTGTCATGAAGCTTAGCGAAGCCCTGCGCCGGTGAAACATCAAGATCGTCCACCACGCCGTCGTCTTGTGGAACTCTCCTTGACACTCGGCTGGATCGAGTCGAGGGACGTCATCGAGCTGTACGTGTCAAGAACTTCGGGCGCCGAGTAACGGCGCGGGATCGGTCGGATCGCGAGGAGAGCGTCGACTACTTCCTCTATGTTGTGATCGCTTCCGCCGGGTCTACGAGGGTACGTAGACAACACTCTCCCCTCTCGTTGCTATACATCACCATGATCTTGCGTGTGCGTGGGAAATTTTTGAAATTACTACGTTCCCCAACAAAGGCATCCGAGCCTAGGTTTTTATGGTTTGATGTTTTGCACGAGTAGAACACAAGTGAGTTGTGGGCGATACAAGTCATACTACCTACCAAAGATGTCATACTTTGGTTCAGCGGTATTGTGAGATGAAGCGGCCCGGACCGACATTACGCGTGACGCTTACGCGAGACTGGTTTCACCGCCACGAGCACTCGTTGCTTAAAGGTGACCGGTGGGTGCTGTCTCTCTCACTTTAGTTGAACTGAGTGTGGCTACGCCGGTCCTTGAGAAGGTTAAACGGAGTCTATTTGACGAAGTATCGTTGTGGTTTTGATGCGTGGGTGAGACCGGTTCTTGCTTAAGCCCGTAGCAGCCACGTAAAATTTGCAACAACAAAGTAGAGGACGTCTAACTTGTTTTTGCAGGGCATGTTGTGATGTGATATGGTCAAGACGTGATGCTATATTGTATGAGATGATCATGTTTTGTAACCGGTTATCGGCAATCGGCAGAGCCATATGGTTGTCGCTTTATTGTATGCAATGCAATCGCTCTGTAATGCTTTACTTTATCACTAAGCGGTAGAGATAGTCGTAGAAGCATAAGATTGGCGAGGCGACAACGATGCTACGATGGAGATCAAGGTGTCGCGCGGTGGCGATGGTGATCATGGTGGTGCCGCAAGATGGAGATCATGAAGCACAAGATGATGATGACCATATCATATCACTTATATTGATTTGCATGTGATGTTTATCTTTTATGCATCTTATCTTGCTTTGATTGACGGTAGCATTATAAGATGATCTCTCACTAAATTATCAAGAAGTGTTCTCCCGAGTATGCACCGTTGCCAAAGTTAAATCGTGCCCGGACACCACGTGATGATCGGGTGTGATAAGCTCTCGTCCATCTACAACGGGTGCAAGCCAGTTTTGCACACGCAGAATACTCGGGTTATACTTGACGAGCCTAGCATATGCGGATATGGCCTCGGAACACGGAGACCGAAAGGTCGAGCGTGAATCATATAGTAGATATGATCAACATAAGATGTTCACCATTGAAAACTACTCCATCTCACGTGATGATCGGTTATGGTTTAGTTGATTTGGATCACGTGATCACTTAGATGACTAGAGAGATGTCTGTCTAAGTGGGAGTTCTTAAGTAATATGATTAATTGAACTTAAATTTATCATGAACTTAGTCCCGTAGTATTTTGCAAATTATGTTGTAGATCAATAACTCGCGTTGTTGCTTTCATATGTTTGTTTTGATATGTTCCTAGAAAATTATGTTGAAAAATGTTAGTAGCAATGATGCGGATTCGATCCGTGATCGGAGGTTTATCCTCATTGCTGCACGTAAGAATTATGTCCTTAATGCACCGCTAGGTGACAGACCTATTGCAGGAGCGGATGCGAGGCGTTATGAGCGTTTGGCTAGCTCAATATGATGACTACTTGATAGTTTTGTGCACCATGCTTTATGACTTAGAATCGGGACTTCAAAGATGTTTTGAACATCATGGACCATATGAGATGTTCCAGAATTGAAGTTAATATTTCAAGCAAATACCGAGTTGAGAGATATGAAGTCTCCAACAAGTTCTATAGCTAAAAGATGGAGGAGAATCGCTCAACTAGTGAGCATGTGCTTAGATTGTCCGGGTACTACAATCGCTTGAATCAAGTGGGAGTTAATCTTCCGATAAGATAGTGATTGATGAATTCTCTAGTCACCATCACCAAGTTAGTAGAACTTCGTGATGAACTATAGTATACAAGGGATGATAAAAATGATTCCCGTGTTTTTCATGATGATGAAATCGATGAAGGTAGAAATCAAGAAAGAACATCAAGTGTTGATGGTTAAAAAGACCACTAGTTTCAAGAAAAGGGCAAAGGGATGGAAGGGAACTTCAAGAAGAACGGCAAGCAAGTTGTTTGCTCAAGTGAAGAAGCCCAAGTCTGGACCTAAGCACGAGACTAAGTGTTTCTACCGCAAAGGAACTGTTCTTTGAGCGAACTACCCCAAGTATTTGGCGGATAAGAAGGATGGCAAAGTAAACAAAGGTATATTTGATATACATGTTATGAATGTGTACTTTACTAGTGTTTATAGCAACCCCTCGGTATTTGGTACTGGTTCAGTTGCTAAGAGTAGTAACTCGAAACGGGAGTTGCGTATCAAATAAGTAAACTAGTTAAGAGTGAAGTGACGATGTGTGTTGAAAGTAGTTTCAAGATTGATATAATCATCATCGCACACTCCCTATACTTTCGGGATTAGTGTTGAACCTAAATAAATGTTATTTGGTGTTTGCGTTGAGCATGAATATGATTTGATCATGTTTATTGCAATACGGTTATTCATTTAAGTAAGAGAATAAACTGTTATTCTGCTTACATGAATAAAACCTTATATGGTTACACACCCAATGAAAATGGTTCATGGGATCTCGATCATAGTGATACACATATTCATAATATTGAAACCAAAAGATGCAAAGTTAATAATGATAGTGCAACTTATTTGTGGCCTTCGCCGTTTAGGTCATATTGGTGTAAAGCGATAAAGAAACTCCATCTTGATGGGATTTTGGAATCACTTGATTATGAATCACTTGATGCTTGCGAACCGTGCCTTTTGGGCAAGATGACTAAAACTCCGTTCTCGGAACAATGGAACAAGCTACCGACTTATTGGAAATAATACATCTTGATGTATGCGATCCAATGAGTGTTGATGCTCGTGGCAAGTATCGTTATTTTCGACCTTCACAAGATGATTTGAGCGAGATATGGGTATATCTACTTGATGAAACATAAGTCCGAAATAGTTGAAATGTTCAAAGAATTTCAGAGTGAAGTAGAAAATCATCGTGACAAGAAAATAAAGTTTCTGCGATCTGATCGTGGAGATGAATATTTGAGTTACGAGTTTGGTCTTCAATTAAAACAATGTGGAATAGTTTCACAAACTCATGCCACCTGGAACACCACATCATAATGGTGTGTCCGAACGTCATAACCGTACTTTATTGGATATAGTACAATCTATGATGTTTCTTACCGATTTACCAATATCGTTTTGGGATCATGCATTAGAGACAGCTGCATTCACATTAAATAGGGCACCATCTAAATCCGTTGAGATGACACTATACGAACTGTGGTTTAGCAAGAAACCAAAGTTGTCGTTTCTTAAAGTTTGGGGCTGCGATGCTTATGTGAAAAAAGTTTCATCTGGATAAGCTCAAACCCAAATCGGAGAAAGTGCGTCTTCATAGAATACCCAAAGGAAACTGTTGGGTACACCTTCTATCACAGATCCTAAAGCAAGATTTTCGTTGCTGAAAATGGATCCTTTCTAGAGAAGGAGTTTCTCTCGAAAGAAGTGAGTGGGAGGAAAGTAGAACTTGATGAGGTAATTGTACCTTCTCCCTTATTGGAAAATAATTCATCACAGAAATTTGTTCCTGTGACTACTACACCAATTAGTGAGGAAGCTAATGATGATGATCATGTAACTTCGATCAAGTTACTACGTAACCTCGTAGGTAAACCAGAGTGAGATCCGCACTGAGTAGTACGGTAATCCTGTTCGGAAGTCATGTTACTAGACCATGATGAACTTGCGAACTATGAAGAAGCGATGGTGAGCCCAGATTCCGCGAAATGGTTTGAGGCCATAAAATCGAGATGGGATCCATATATGAGAACAAAGTATGGACTTTGGTTGACTTGCCCGATGATCGGCAAGCCATTGAGATTAAATGGATTTTCAAGAGGAAGGCGGACGTTGATAGTAGTGTTACTATCTACAAAGCTCGACTTGTTGCAAAAAGGTTTTCGACAAAGTTCAAGATGTTGACTACAATGAGATTTTCTCAAGCGTAGCGATGCTTAAGTCTGTCCGAATCATGTTAGCAATTGCCACAATTTATGAAATTTGGCAAATGGATGTAAAACTGCATTCTGAATGGTTTTACGGAGGAAGAGTTGTATATGATGCAACCGAAGTTTTTTTCGATCCAAAGGAGCTAACGAAGTGTGCAAGCTCCAAATGATCCATCTATGGACTGGTGCAAGCATCTCGGAGTTGGAATACACGCTTTGATAAGTGGATCAAAGCATATAGTTTTATACTGAGACTTGCGGTGAAGCCTCAGATTTACAAGAAAGTGAGTGGGAGCACTACAACATTTCGATAAGCATATGTATGACATAATGTGGATCGAAATAATGTAGAATTATTCGTAAAGCACAAAGGAGTGTTTGAAAGAAGTTTTTGAAAGAAATACCTCGGTGAAGCTGCTTGCATATTGAGCATTAAGATCTATAGAGATAGATCAAGACGCTTGATAAGTTTTTTCAATGAGTACATACCTTGACAAGTTTTTGAAGTAGTTCAAAATGGAGCAGTCAAAGAAAGAGTTCTTGCTCAGTTACAAGGTGTGAAATTGAGTAAGACTCAAAACCCGACCACGGCAGAAGATAGAAAGAGAATGAAAGTCATTCCCTATGCCTTGGCCATAGGTTCTATAAAGTATGCCATGCTGTGTACCACATCTATTGTATACCCTGCATGTCACGACCGGTTTTCCGATAAAAATATTTATTGAAAAGCCAATCTTGTTACCCCAGTTTTTGAGAAGTACTCCTCACTGGTAGACAAATTCTTGGTACAATAAGCCAAGAGCATAAAATATATTACAGGCTGAGCCAAGGATGCTCAACAAATTTATTACAAGCGCCAATAATTATACATAATGGCGGGTATAACACAAGGGTGAGGTGGCATACTCTTGACTCGAACTAAATCTGGCGGTGGTGGTATATCACGGTGAGAAGTGATATGCTCAACTAGCATCTCATCGAGCGTCGAGGTGAGGCTCGGTGAATTTATTTGGGTAGCGAAGCGGATATAGTACAATGACCAAAACCAAGGGTCGACGGAGGGACGACCGACTCCTCTAGGCGTCGGACTCGCTATCGAACTCTTCATCCATGAGATCGCCTTCACGAGATCCGCCAAATCAACAAGCCGGTGAGTACTTTAAAAGTACTCGCAAGACCGTTCGGACGTAGATATAACAAATGCATGCATGAAATGCGATCGATAAATACACCAATGCATGAACAGTATATTAGCATACGGAATAAATAAAAAGGGAAACGGCGGTAGTCCGCCGAAAATCCCAACAACATAAACAAAATGAAACCCGATCGGTTATGCGGGCGGCGCCTCGAAGGTAAATAAATAAATAGAAGGAAAGAAATGCCACGATCGGGCGTCGAGCGACGCCACATAAAGGGCTTTAAAAGAAATGCCACGGTCGGGGCGTCGGCGACACCGCATAAAGGGCTTTAAAAGAAATGCATAGATCGAGGCGTCGAGCGACGTCACATAAAGGGCTTTAAAAGAAATGCCACGATCGGGCGTCGAGCGACACCGCATAAAGGGCTTTAAAAGAAATGCCACGATCGGGCGTCTGAGCGACGTCACATAAAGGGCTTTAAAAGAAATGCCACAGTCGGGCGTCTGAGCGACACCGCATAAAGGGCTTTAAAAGAAATGCCGCAGTCGGGCGTCTGAGCGACACCGCATAAAGGGCTTTAAAGGAATGTAACAACACTCATAACAAAAATTCAGCTCATAATAATAAACGGGTTAGCACATCACAAGAATATCCCATTAAATCGTACTTAGTACTCATGAACTTTCTCCGGAGTTTTCTCGTCATCAACAAACACTTGTCGATAAGAATAGTATAGAATTTGATGATGATAAGATGATTCAAGGGAGTTTTGACTCTGCGAGCTTGTACTAAAATCACCCACAATCACGGATTTCGTAGTCACGAAGGACTAGTTCCGTCTCACGGTATTTCGAAGAAAACACAGCGATCCAAAGACACACCCATCATACTTCTCGATGTCGAACCACCCTGACATCGCTCAAGAAAAACTTTTGAGACGGGAGATCACAATCTCGAATAGCATGGGATCGAATTTATATCTGCTAGCTCTAAGGGGTGCCCCCCTCTCGGTCCCAACCGGAAACACCCATGCCCCCTGACCGGATGACTGGCTTTAATCCAGGGCCATGGAACCATCATCCCGGCCTCTCCTTTTGGTGTGTACCAGGAAAGCGGTTTGCAACTTACTATGCCATATTCCTTGCGGAAAACATGTGGTAGTACGGGAGTGAAACCGAAAGGGAATTGAACCGTCTGGGTTGATTCGAAGTAAAGAGATGTGTGGCGTAAGACCGCATGCTACAACACTGCCATCTTACCCATACTCATGCCAACACATGGCCATGCACCTCCATACACCACAAGTATGGATCAATGAAATTACATGTCTCCACATGCATGAATAATAACCTCCATCGGTATGCTCACCAACATGCTATGAAACTACTTACATGCAAACATGCCAAACACTCATCATATCAAAAGTCTCAACATGCTTGCCTGGTTCAGAGTAGTCGGAGCCTAGCTCGGTGAAGTTCGCGGCTCCGTCACCTCCTTCGGTATCTACGGTATAACAGAAAATATACGGCGCTTATCGTGAATACGGAAGGTGCACAAAAATTATCTCAAATAATTTTCAAATAAATCTGATAAAAAACTAGACAAAATTTCAAAGAGGACAGAAAAAGAATCAATCAAAAATATGCTTCTGATAAAAAGTTATTAGGGTTTTTGTCCAGGACCCATCTCAGAATGAAACGAAACTTCCTGTGGTTTTTATTGCAAAAACAAAAACGTTTGATTAGAATACGCCGGCTCGAGGAGAAAACGTATTACGGCAAAAGACGTTTTGAAAACGGTTCGTTTAAAAGCGAGCAGAGAGGTGACGGGCGGGTCCCACCCGTCGAGTTCAAATTGAAAGGCGCGTCGGGGCTCGTTGGCGCCGAGAGTCGCGGTGGTCGCCGGGCGGCGATCCACGGCGAGGTAGGGTGATCGGGAGTACCAGCGTGTTCAGGTGCCATTCGCGTCGGTTGGTGGTGGTGGTGGTGGCGGCGAGCACCACGCCGACGGTGGCTCTGCTCCGTGGACGGCGGCGATTCGGCGAGGATGAAGCTCACGGAGAGGGCTGCAATGATCAAATTGACGAGGGGTTAGGGATATGGTAGCTAGAGAGGAAGCCGGACGGAGTTAGGGCATCGGAGACGGCCTCACTGCAGCGAATCGAGCTGGAGCCCGAGGCGGAACGGGCGGCCGGAGTTGGGGAGGAGACCTCCTCGAGGTCCTCCTAGTGGCCCGGTGAGGTGTAGGTGGAGTGTAGTGGCGTCGTGCTCGAGAGGGGACTCGGGGTCTCTTTTATAGGCGACCGAGGCGGTTGCCGCGAACAGGATAAGTCCGGCGAGGATTACGGCGGAGCAGTGGCTGGACAGGTGTTTAGGAGTTGGGCGTTGTCGTTGTTGCCACAGAGCTGATTTGGTGCCGCCGGCCGAGTTTAACTTCTGCCGAGGTGGAGTTCGACGGAACGGAGCAAAGCGCGGAACACGTCGGCGGCGAGGCGCGCGCCATGCTTGCCGGGCCACGACGACGGTGCAGCGGGGTGTCTTGGGCGTGCATGAGGCCACGCGGAGAGCGAGAAGCAATGGGCGGCGCAGAACGGCGTTGCGCGGCGAGTCTTTGTCTCCGTTAGCGCCACGGGTGGCGTTACGCCGTGGGACACGCCGCTGAAGCGGGCTGTGTGCTCCCGACGCCGGAAGCCGCTAAGCGTGCGTGCAAGGCTGCGGACAAGCGAGCGAGCGGCGAGCAACGTGCAAAGGCACGATACCCTTGTGATCTGAACTGCTTGATGAAAAATGACACCGCAAACCTGAATTTATGCAGTGTTTGAACAATTACACGCCGGTGTTCGACAGAATGATTCGGCTTGTAGGAATTTTTCCTTGGGCTGATTTTTGGTGGAGTGGCTCCTCAATGTCCCAAAGAGGCTGCCTGATTTTGGTGGAATTTTTGGAGGAGTGTAGGTATGAATTTCACCAAATTTGGCAAATCTGGTCCAAACTTGCAGAGAGTGTAGTTTGAAAAATTTGAAAAGAAGATGAGTGGATCAAGATGGTCCCGGGTTGTGAGTACAAAGGACTAGCCAAGAGAGTTGGTTTGAGATCAAAACTCACAAGAAAAGGAACACTTGCTTTGTAAATGGTTCAGCTCAAAATAATTATCGAAAAAGATTTGAGAGAAGAATTAATTCAAATAAAATCCAAAACTTGTTTGGATGAGTTGGGATAGTGAACTTAAGTTGCTGGCAAGGAGGAGAGGAGGTTTTGGAGTGGTTTTACCACATGGGTAAAATACAGAGTCATGGATGGTTAAGAAAAGAAAGGTGACCCTAAATCTTTTCTTTGAAATATGAAAGAAGATAAACTCCAAAAATCCAATTTTGGAAGGAAACAACAGAGGGGAATATTTAAAGGATCAAACCTAAGGTTTTGAAGAAGAAAACAGAGATGACAAACTTGCCAAAGAAAAGAGAAGTTAAAGAGAATAGCCTTTTTCTGAAAAGAAAAATAAAAGGCCTTTCTTAAAGAAAGAAAGAAACCAGCAATGTTTTTGCTAAAAACCAAATAAAATTTTTGGAGTGTCACAACACCTACCCCCTTAGGAAAAATCTCGTCCCCGAGATTTTAGCTGATCCTTAAATAAGTGTGGATGTTCCGTCCGAAGAAAATCCTCTCTTTCCCAAGTTGCTTCATTCTCGGTGTGATTGCTCCATTGGACTCAAAAACTTGATGGTTTTCGTCGAGTTCTTCTTCGCACTCCTCTAATATTCTTCTTTGGATGTTCCCGATAGGTGAGATCTGGTTGTACGTCAATGTTCTCGTGGGATACTTGTTTCTCCGGGTTGCTCACGTATTTCCTTAATTGTGAGACGTGGAATACGTTGTGGACGTCGGATAATTCTTTGGGCAAGTCTAGTTGGTAGGCTACCTTGCCTCTTCGTGCCACTATACAAAATGGTCCGACAAACCTTGGTGCTAGCTTTCCTTTGACCTGAACCGTTCAGAGGCCTCTCATAGGGATACCGTAGGTATACATAATCGCCGGCTCAAACCTGACCTCTCGATGCTTTTGATTGTAATAACTCTTACATCGGCTTTGAGCGGTCTTGAGTCGGTCCCCGATTAGCCCGACTTTTCCTCGGCTTCTTTGAGCATGTCCGGGCGAAGATACGATCGCCTCCGGTTTGACCAATTTAGCGGGTACGGCATCTCCGTCCGTAGAGGGCTTCAAAGGTGCCATTTGCAAGCTGGCTCAATAATCGTTGTTGTATGCGAACTCGGCATATGGCAAGCTTTCTTCCCAGCTGGTCCCATAGGTGAGGACACATGCTCTTAGCATGTCTTCTAGTATTTGGTCTACGCTGTTCGCTTTGTCCATCGATGCAGGGATGGTATCTTTGTCTTGAAGGCCGCTTGAGTTCCCAGAGCTTGTAAGTGCTCCCAAAATCTCGAGACGAACTGAGTGCCTCTGTCAGATATTATTGTTTTAGGGACTCCATGCAAACAAACTATACGGGCAAGATAAATACTGGCAAGCTTCTGAGTGGTGTGGGTTGTTTTCACTGGAATGAAATGTGCCACCTTGGTTAATCTGTCAGTGATGACCCATATGGCATCACTTCCGCGTTGTGACCGAGGTAGTCCGACAATGAAGTCCATCCCTATTTCATCCCATTTCCACTCAGGTATTTTATTCGGTTGCGATGACCGCTGGTCTTTGATGTTCAGCTTTTATCGTTGACAAGAATCGCAACATGCAATGAAAGTGGCTATATCCTCTTCATACCGTGCCACCAAAATCTTTCCTAATATCCTTATACATTTTGGTTCCTCGAGGTGGATCGAATATGGAGCGGTGTGGGCTTCAGCTAAAATTTGATGTTTGAGGTCCTCTATATTTGGCACGCAGAGTCTGCCTCCGCACCATAAGGTTCCTTCATTGTCTATGATGAATTCGAGGCCTTGCCCATTTTTACCTTTATTTTTATGCCTTCGATCTTTGGGGTGTTTATCTTGAGCTTCTTTGATTTTCTCCACAAGGTTGGGTTGAATTTCCAAATTTGTTATGGTGCCTCCGTGACCATTACCAAGTTGAGTTTGGTAAATTCTTGTTGGAATTCAGGTCTCAAACTCAGCGGTTTGTTGTTGTCGGATGGGGTTCCGACTAAGAGCATCTGCCACAACATTTGCCTTCCACGGATGATAGTGAATACCCACATCGTAATCTTTTACCAATTCCAACCAGCGCCGTTGTCGTAAATTGAGTTCTGGCTGTGTAAAAATATACTTGAGGCTTTTATGGTCCGTATATATTTCACAACGATTCCCCAGTAGGAAGTGCCTCCATTCCTTGAGTGCATGTATGACTGCTGCCAATTCTAGGTCATGAGTGGGATAATTTTCCTCGTGTTTACGAAGTTGCCTTGAAGCGTATGCAACAACTTTGCCCTCTTGCATTAGTACGCATCCGAGACCCTTTCGGACGATCACAATATACTTCAAAATTCTTGTGTATGTCCGCACAATTAATACCGGTCTTGTCGTTAATTTCCTCTTTAGTTCTTGGAAACTTTTCTCACGAGCTTGATCCACTCAAATTTCTTGTCTTTTTGAGTAAGCTGCGTCATTGGCTTGGCTATGGTGGAGAATCCTCAATAAATCTGCGGTAATATCCTGCCATTCCCGTGAAACTTCGACATCTGTTACATTGGCGGTGGCTTCCACCCAATTACGGCCTTGACTTTTTCTCGGGTCCACGGCAATACCTTCTTGATTTAATCGTGGCCCAAAAAGCCTACTGTCTTAACCAAAATTCACACTTGCTGAATTTGGCGTACAATTTATGTTTTCGAGTTCCCTAACACAATCTGAGGTGTTCGCATGCTCTTCCGTGTCTTGGAATATATCAAAATATCGTCAATGAATACCACAACAAACTTGTCCATAAACTTCATAAATACTTTGTTCATGAGGTGAACAAAATATGCGGGGCGTTGTCATTCCAAATGGCATTCTTGTGAACTCATACAATCCGTGTCCGGAGGTGAAAGCTGTCTTGGGGATATCCTCTGTGCGTACCTTTAATTGATGGTAACCTGATCTTAAGTCAATTTTGAGAAGACCACGGCTTGAGCGAGCTGGTCAAATAAATCATTTATTCTTGGCATTGGGTATTTGTTCTTGATTGTGACCATATTAAGTGCTCGGTAGTCTACACACAATCTCGGTGTTCCATCCTTCTTTTGGCAAATAAAATTGGTGAACCCCAAGGAGGAGCTGGCTCAGATATATCCTTTGTCTAGTAATTCTTTTATTTGCTTCTTCAATTCTACCAACTCGGATGGTGCCATTCAGTATGGTTTCTTGTATATGGGGTGGTTCGGTGCTAGCTCAATGCTGAATTCTATTTCCGATCCGGTGGCATGCCCGTAATTCTTGGAAATACGTGCGAAATTCACACACTCTCGAACTTTGTTTAGTTCGAAATGTCCACTTTATTCAATCTTGGTTGCGAGATATTTTTCTCGCATCTTGGGCGAAACTCTTCTGCTTTTCCCGAGGTGATGAGTGAGAATTACGGATCGGTTGAAACAGTCAATAAAACCTTTGTTGGTGGTTAACCAATCCATCCCTAGGATGACGCCCATCCATTGTTTTCCAAAACAATGAGATTTGCGTGGAACTCTAATCCTTCAAACTTAATAACCACACCTTGACAAGAAACTCGAGTAACTTGCTGATTTCGGGGGACTTGATGATCATCGATTTTTCCAAAGGAAGCATCGAAAAATTATTTTCAAAGCAAAACCTTTCGAAATGAATGAGTGAGAAGCTCGAAATCAAACAAAACCATGGCAGGTATTGTGTTGATGTGAAACGTGCGAGTCACGATATCCGGGGCATTCGGGCTTCCTCTGGGGTCACGTGGTTCGATGACCCTTCCGTGGTTGTTATTGGGGTTGAAATTGTTTCGCTTGGTGCTGAATTATTGCCACCGTTGTTCGCTTCGGGTTGAGTTCCTTGGTTTGGGGCATTGCTTGGCATAATGCCCTTCCTCCACAAAGCGTAATAAGTAACGCTTTGGGCGATATGTGAACTCCTTGTCCCTTGCATGAAATTTTTGATTGGGCGTGAGACGCTTGTCGTGGTTTGTGCGTCCCACCTTTCGAAAATCTATCTTGCTTCGATGGTTGCGAGCATGGTTTGTCTGGTCCTTTTTCGCTATGGAAATCTTCCAAGCTCGTCTCTCATTTTCCGGGTAATGGCTTTATCCACCAGTGTTTTAAAATCTGGAAAAGTGTGTACAACCAGTTGGCATTTAAGCGCGGCGCTAGACCGTCAAGGAATTTTTCCATCTTCTTGCTTTCACCATACGTTCTTCATTGGCGTAGGGACAATAAAGTGAATCGACCATTGTAATCGACATTTGTCATATTCCTTTGTTTGAGGTCATCGAACTCTCTCTTCTTGATTTTCATAATACTCTTGGGAATGTGTGCACCACGAAAACCTTCCTTGAAATCATCCCAGGTTATATTATTTTCATTGGGATGCATGTGCAGGAAATTTTCCCACCAAGCGGCTGCTCCTGTGAGATAGTGCGGTGCATATAATACTTTTTCCTGGTCTGAACATCTTGCAATATTTAATTTTCTCTCCATATCTCGAAGCCAGTCCTCGGCTTCAAGAGGTTTGTCAGTATGAGAAAATGTCTGAGGACGTGTCTTCTGTAATTCAGATAATTTGGAATGTGCGGATATCGCCCATGGTGATTTCCCATGTTGAAAACTTGGTTCATCATTTCTCGATGTTGTTGCTGACTTTGTTCAAAAAGGCGGCACATTTGAGAAAGTGCCGTTTCAACGCCTGTTGACACGATCGTCCTTGCGTGTTATCGTTATGCGTTGAGTGTCACAATTTTCCTCTGGCGGAGCTGGCATGGAGCGCGCCCAAGGACGAGACATTTTTCACTGGGATACATTTTGTAAAACCCATAAGAACAAACAGAAAAGAATCGCCAAAATTTAAATCCATAAATTCACAGGGTTTTCAAATAAGAATAAAATGCCAAGACAACACAAAGAAACAAAAGATTTGCGCACGGAGAAGAACTGCTCATTACGTATCTTACACGCGGTCGATAATTATACAATACATCACTCGGGATAGGCGTACATAATCGACATGTTATTTAGGCTAGTGCACTTCTCCACTTCCTACATGATGCAAAAACAGGCTACTTCTCACAACCTATGTACATATACACATATCGCACAAGCGGCATCTCGCATGTCGGTTAAGCGTACTCGATCGGAGATGTTGACGATCTCCTTGGCTCTGCCAAGGGTGAGGCGGCGAGGTCGGTCGACCTCCTCCTCACTAATAGGCTCCAGACGTGGAGTGCTGCGCTGAGAAGGTGGAGCGGTGCGGAGGTGGAGCAACACGAACAGGATGGGCGCAAAGGTTGGTGTAGCACGTGTTGGAGTGGGCGCGATGACTTGGTTGAATTCCTCGGTGGTAGGCAAAGCGACGACTCGGTGCATAGGATGCTGAGGACGAGACAAACGTCGATGGCGGTGCGGTGTGCAGAGCTCCCTCTGTTGGCGGCACAGCCATGGATCGAGTCCATGCGGCAGCCACGAAGTCGCCCACCAAATTGTCGAATGCTGCCTCCAGGGCCCGGAGATACTCAATAAGCATCTCAAAGGCCTCGTCCCGTTCTCCTCTGGGACAGGAGAATGCATAGTGACAGGTGTAGGGCACATGGCATGGGAGGTAGCGGTAACGACGAGTCTTCATTGAGGGAAGGACATCCCTGAGGCGAGCTATCGCCTCACGGGCTGCCATCTGCATAGCATGCTTTTCCGTAGGCATGGCTCTTCCCACAAACCGAAGCGTCGTAACTCAACACGCCTCCCTTGAATTGCACCGCTGCTTTGGTGCATGGTCGACTCGCTGACCTTGTGCTGGTAGAATGTGAAAGCTGGGCGCCAGATGGCCCCATCGCGACTGAACGACGCAGGAGAGAAGCTTGACGAACCCATCGGGCACGTTGGCGAACATCTGAGACTCGCAGCCGTCGTCAGCCATCTACAACAGCAGGCAAAAATTCTGAAAGGTCAGATCATAAATTTATGCTGACTGTCAGAAAGAATGTCTACGATTGTAAAAAAAATAAGACAAGACAATACTGTGCTAATCACCGATTAGCGATCGCACCTAGTGGCTTCCTACAGTCAGCCTGGCTCTGGTACCAAGCTTGTCACGACCGGTTTTCCGATAAAAATATTTATTGAAAAGCCAATCTTGTTACCCCAGTTTTTGAGAAGTACTCCTCACTGGTAGACAAATTCTTGATACAAGAAGCGAGTAGCATAAAATATATTACGAGGGCTGAGCCAAGGATGCTCAACAAATTTATTACAAGCGCCAATAATTATACATAATGGCGGGTATAACACAAGGGTGAGGTGGCATACTATCGACTCGAACTAAATCTGGCGGTGGTGGTATATCACGGTGAGAAGTGATATGCTCAACTAGCATCTCATCGAGTCGAGGTGAGGCTCGTGAATTTATTTGGGTAGCGGAAGCGGATATAGTACAATGACCAAAACCAAGGGTCGCACGGATCGACCGACTCCTCTAGGCGTCGGACTCGCTATCGAACTCTTCATCCATGAGATCGCCTTCACAAGATCTCGCCAAATCAACAAGCCAGTGAGTACTTTAAAAGTACTCGCAAGACCGTTCGGACGTAAGATATAACAAATGCATGCATGAAATGCGTACTGATAAATACACCAATGCATGAACAGTATATTAGCATACGGAATAAATAAAAAGGGGAAACGGCGGTAGTCCGCCAGAAAATCCCAACAACATAAACAAAATGAAACCCGATCGGGTGTCTGAAGCGACGCCTCGAAAGGTAAATAAATAAATAGAAGGAAAGAAATGCCACAGTCGGGCGTCTGAGCGACGTCACATAAAGGGCTTTAAAAGAAATGCCACAGTCGGGCGTCTGAGCGACACCGCATAAAGGGCTTTAAAAGAAATGCCTAGATCGGGCGTCGGCGACGTCACATAAAGGGCTTTAAAAGAAATGCCACAGTCGGGCGTCTGAGCGACACCGCATAAAGGGCTTTAAAAGAAATGCCACAGTCGGGCGTCTGAGCGACGTCACATAAAGGGCTTTAAAAGAAATGCCACAGTCGGGCGTCTGAGCGACACCGCATAAAGGGCTTTAAAAGAAATGCCGCAGTCGGGCGTCTGAGCGACACCGCATAAAGGGCTTTAAAGGAATGTAACAACACTCATAACAAAAATTCAGCTCATAATAATAAACGGGTTAGCACATCACAAGAATATCCCATTAAATCGTACTTAGTACTCATGAACTTTCTCCGGAGTTTTCTGTCATCAACAAACACTTGTCAGGATAAGAATAGTATAGAATTTGATGATGATAAGATGATTCAAGGGAGTTTTGACTCTGCAGAGCTTGTACTAAAATCACCCACACCAACGGATTTCGTAGTCACGAAGGACTAGTTCCGTCTCACGGTATTTCGAAGAAAACACAGCGATCCAAAGACACCCATCATACTTCTCGATGTCGAACCACCCCGGACATCGCTCAAGAAAAACTTTTGAGACGGGAGATCACAATCTCGAATAGCATGGGATCGAATTTATATACGCTAGCGCTCTAAGGGTGCCCCCTCTCGGTCCCAACCGAAACACCCATGCCCCCGACCGGATGATGGCTTTAATCCAGGGCCATGGAACCATCATCCCGCTCTCCTTTTGGTGTGTACCAGAAAGCGGTTTGCAACTTACTATGCCATATTCCTTATGGAAAACATGTGGTAGTACGGAGTGAAACGAAAGGAATTGAACCGACTGGGTTGATTCGAAGTAAAGAGATGTGTGGCGTAAGACCGCATGCTACAACACTGCCATCTTACCCATACTCATGCCAACACATGGCCATGCACCTCCATACACCACAAGTATGGATCAATGAAATTACATGTCTCCACATGCATGAATAATAACCTCCATCGGTATGCTCACCAACATGCTATGAAACTACTTACATGCAAACATGCCAAACACTCATCATATCAAAAGTCTCAACATGCTTGCCTGGTTCAGAGTAGTCGGAGCCTAGCTCGGTGAAGTTCAGCGTTCGTCACCTCCTTCGGTATCTACGGTATAACAGAAAATATACGCGCTATCGTGAATACCGGAAGGTGCACAAAATTATCTCAAATAATTTTCAAATAAATCTGATAAAAAACTAGACAAAATTTCAAAGAGGACAGAAAAAGAATCAATCAAAAATATGCTTCTGATAAAAAGTTATTAGGGTTTTTGTCCAGGGACCCATCTGTAATGAAACAGAAACTTCCCAGGGTTTTTATTGCAAAAACAGAAAACGTTTCAGATTAGAATACGCCCGGCTCGGAGGAGAAAACGATTCGGCAAAAGACGTTTTGAAACGGTTCGTTTAAAAGCGAGCAGAGAGGCCGACGGGCGGGTCCCACCCGTCGAGTTCAAATTGAAAGGCGCGTCGGGGCTCGTTGGCGCCCGAGAGTCATGGTGATGCGCCGGCGGCGATCCACGGCGAGGTAGGGTGATCGGGAGTACCAGCGTGTTCAGGTGCCATTCGCGTCGGTTGGTGGTGGTGGTGGTCGCGGCGAGCACCACGCCGACGGTGGCTCCTGCTCCGTGGACGGCGATTCGGGCGAGGATGAAGCTCACCGGAGAGGGCTGCAATGATCAAATTGACGAGGGGTTAGGGATATGGTAGCTAGAGAGGAAGCTGGGCGGAGTTAGGGCATCGGAGACGGCCTCACTGCAGCGAATCGAGCTGGAGCCCGAGGCGGAACGGGCGGCCGGAGTTGGGGAGGAGACCTCCTCGAGGTCCTCCTAGTGGCCCGTGAGGTGTAGGTGGAGTGTAGTGAGCGTGCGTGCTCGAGAGGGACTCGGGTCTCTTTTATAGGCGACCAGGCGGTTGCCGCGAACAGGATAAGTCCGGCGAGGGATTACGGCGGAGCGATGGCTGGACAGGTGTTTAGGAGTTGGAGCGTTGTCGTTGTTGCCACAGAGCTGATTTGGTGCCGCCGCGCCGAGTTTGGCTTGCCGAGGTGGAGTTCGACGAACGGAGCAAAGGCGGGCACGCCGGCGGCAGGCGCGCCCTGTGCTTGCCGGGCCACGACGACGGTGCAGCGGGGTGTCTTGGCGTGCATGAGGCCACGCGAGAGCGAGAAGCAATGGGCGGCGCAGAACGGCGTTGCGGGCGTGTCGTGTCTCCGTTAGCCGCCACGGTGGCGTTACGCCGTGGGACACGCCGCGCTGAAGGGCTGTGGTGCTCCCGACGCCGAAGCCGCTAAGCGTGCGTGCAAGGCTGCGGACAAGCGAGCGAGCGACGAGCAACGTACAAAGGCACAGATACCCTTTGTGATGAAACTGCTTGATGAAAAATGACACCGCAAACTGAATTTATCGCGGTGTTTGAACAAAGGCACGCCGGTGTTCGACTGAATGATTCTCGCTTGTAGGAATTTTTCCTTGGGCTGATTTTTGGTGGAGTGGCTCCTCAATGTCCCAAAGAGGCTGCCTGATTTTTGGTGGAATTTTTGGAGGAGTGTAGGTATGAATTTCACCAAATTTGGCAAATCTGGTCCAAACTTGCAGAGAGTGTAGTTTGAAAAATTTGAAAAGAAGATGAGTGGATCAAGATGGTCCTGGGTTGTGAGTACAAAGGACTAGCCAAGAGAGTTGGTTTGAGATCAAAACTCACAAGAAAAGGAACACTTGCTTTGTAAATGGTTCAGGCTCAAAATAATTATCAGAAAAGATTTGAGAGAAGAATTAATTCAAATAAAATCCAAAACTTGTTTGGATGAGTTGGGATAGTGAACTTAAGTTCTTTGGCAAGGAGGAGAGGAGGTTTTGGAGTGGTTTTACCACATGGGTAAAATACAGTCATGGATGGTTAAGAAAAGAAAGGTGACCCTAAATCTTTTCTTTGAAATATGAAAGAAGATAAACTCCAAAAATCCAATTTTTGGAAGGAAACAACAGAGGGGAATATTTAAAGGATCAAACCTAAGGTTTTGAAGAAGAAAACAGAGATGACAAACTTGCCAAAGAAAAGAGAAGTTAAAGAGAATAGCCTTTTTCTGAAAAGAAAAATAAAAGGCCTTTCTTAAAGAAAGAAAGAAACCAGCAATGTTTTTGCTAAAAACCAAATAAAATTTTTGGAGTGTCACACTGCACTGAGTTTGGCAAGGGAATACAATAGTGATCTAGGAGTAGATCACTGGACAGCGGTCAAAATTATCCTTAGTGGAATAAGGATATGTTTCTCGATTATGGAAGTGACAAAAGGTTAGGTAAGTAAAGGGTTACGTCGATGCAAGTTTTGACACTGATCCGATGACTCTAAGTCTCGATCTAGATACATATTGAAAGTGGGAGCAATTAGCTAGAGTAGCTCCGTGCAGAGTATTGTAGACATAGAATATTTGCAAAATACATACGGCTCAATATGATAGACCCGTTGACTAAGATTCTCTCACAAGCAAAACATGATCACACCTTAGTACTCTTTGGGTGTTAATCACATAGCGATGTGAACTAGATTATTGACTCTAGTAAACCCTTTGGGTGTTGGTCACATGACGATGTGAACTATGGGTGTTAATCATATACGAGATATGATTATTGGTGTTCAATCACATGGCGATGTGAACTAGATTATTGACTCTAGTGCAAGTGGGAGATCAAGGAAATATGCCCTAGAGGCAATAATAAAGTTATTATTTATTTCCTTATTTCATGATAAATGTTTATCATTCATGCTAGAATTGTATTAACCGGAAACATGATACATGTGTGAATGCATAGACAAAACAGGATGTCACTAGTATGCCTCTACTTGACTAGCTTGTTAATCAAAGATGGTCATGTTTCGGACCATGAACAAAGAGTTGTTATTTGATTAACAAGGTCACATCATTAGTAGAATGATCTGATTGACATGACCCATTCCATTAGCTTAGCACACGATCGTTTAGTATGTTGCTACTGCTTTTATCCATGACTTATACATGTTCCTATAACTATGAGATTATGCAACTCCGTTTACGGAGGAACACTTTGGTGCTACCAAACGCGTCAACGAATCGGGTGATTATAAAGGAGTACTACAGGTGTCTCCAAAGGCGATGTTGGGTTGGCGATTTCGAGATTAGGTTTTGTCACTCCGATTGTCGGAGAGGTATCTCTGGGCCCTCTCGGTAATGCATATCATCAAGCCTTGCAAGCACTACAACTAATGAGTTAGTTGTGAGATGATGTATCACGGAACGAGTAAAGAGACTTGCGGTAACGAGATTGAACTAGGTATTGGATACCGACGATCGAATCTCGGGCAAGTAACATACCGATGACAAAGGAACAACGTATGTTGTTATGCGGTCCGACCGACAAAGATCTTCGTAGAATATGTAGGAACCAATATGGGCATCCAGGTCCCGCTGTTGGTTATTGACCATGAATAGTTCTAGGTCATGTCTACATTGTTCTCGAACCGTAGGGTCCGCACGCTTAAGGTTTCGATGGCGGTTATTATGAGTTTATGTAGTTTGATGTACCAAGAAGTTCGAGTCCGGATGTGATCACGGACATGACGAGGAGTCTCGAAATGGTCGAGACATAAAGATTGATATATTGGAAGCCTATGTTTGGAGTTCGAATGGTTCCGGCTAAAACAGAATTTATCGGAGTACCGGAGGTTACTGGAACCCCGGGAGGTAAATGGGCCATAGTGGGCCTTAGTGGAAAGGAGAAAGGGCCAGCCCTAGGTGGTCACAAGCCCTCCCTTCCCTAGTCCTACTAGGACTAGGAAAGGGGCCGCCCCTCTCTCTCTTTCCCCCCTCAGGAATCCTAGTCCAACTAGGATTGGGGGAATCCTACTCCCTGAGGGAGTAGGACTCCTTGGCGCCCTCCTTGGCCGGCCAGCCCCTTCCCTTCCTCCTTTATATACGGGGCAGGGGCACCCTAGAACACACAAGTTTGATCTACGGATCGTTCCTTAGCCGTGTGCGTGCCCCTCCACCATATTCCACCTCGGTCATACCGTCATGAAGCTTAGGCGAAGCCCTGCGCCGTGAAACATCAAGATCGCTCCCACGCCGTCGTCTTGACGAACTCTCCTTGACACTCGGCTGGATCGAGTACGAGGGACGCCATCGAGCTGTCGTGTGTCAAGAACTCGGCGCCGAGTAACGGCGCGGGATCGGTCGGATCGCGAGGAGAACGTCGACTACTTCCTCTACGTTGTGATCGCTTCCGCTTCGGGTCTACGAGGGTACGTAGACAACACTCTCCCCTCTCGTTGCTATACATCACCATGATCTTGCGTGTGCGTAGGAAATTTTTTGAAATTACTACGTTCCCCAACAGTCATGACCGTTCAGCGCGCCTGACATGGGCTCAAATCCGTCGAAGATCAAGTCTCCGCGGATGTCGGCAGTATAGTTCAGGCTTCCAAACCTGGCCTAATGGCCAGGGGCGTAGCTATCGATCTGCTCCAGATGGCCAAGCGAGTTGGCCCACAGTACGATGCCGCCAAATACGAAGATCTGTCCGGGAAGGAAAACCTCCCCCTGTGTTGTTGAAGATGATCGAAGGAGCCATCAAGCCTTACCGTGACGACACAGTGGAACTCTCAATGAAAGCACCAATGTCGGTGTCAAAACCGGCGGATCTCGGGTAGGGGCTCCCGAACTATGCGTCTATGGCTAATGGTAACAGGGGGCAGGAGACACGATGTTTTACCCAGGTTTGGGCCCTCTCGATGGAGGTAATACCCTACTTCCTGCTTGATTGATCTTGATGATATGAGTATTACAAGAGTTGATCTACCACAAGATCGTAGAGGCTAAACCCTAGAATCTAGCCTATGATTATGATTGTTGTTGTCCTACGGACTAAACCCTCCGGTTTATATAGACACCGGAGGGGGCTAGGGTTACACAGAGTCGGTTATAGAGAAGGAGATCTACATATCCGAATTGCCAAGTTTGCCTTCCACGCAAAGGAGAGTCCCATCCGGACACGGGACAAAGTCTTCAGTCTTGTGTCTTCATAGTCCAACAGTCCGGTCAGAGTATATAGTCCGGCTGTCCAAGGACCCCTTAATCCAGGACTCCCTCAGCGGGTGGAGTAGAGGACCTAGGTTAGACTCCATACCATGTAAAACGCAGGTTTTGGGGGAACTGGCTCAACCCTCTATGGGGTGGCCTATCACACACACACACACACACACACACACACACACACACACACACACACACACACACACACACACACACACACACACACATATATATATATATAATGGTGTCATACAAGTCCTATACCAATGTGGTATGGATTACACAATAAGGCTACAATACGAAGTCTAACAAGAACTACTCCGTGTCCACCTTGGACTTCTCGAGGGCAATGCAGAGGGCCAGCTCCTCGTGGACATTGAGGTCCGAATCGGAGTGGATCGGAATAGGAGAAATCGGAGTAGGGGACATAAGAAAAGACGGAGCGAGAGCAGAGTGAACTGAGATAGGGTTTTCGGTTTGAGGGTTTTTGTGAGGACAGAGTGGAGTCAGTGGTGGGCCATGCTTGTCAAGTGGACGCACCCAGATGTGGTCGGGCCGCCTCCTACATTTGGGTTGAATATGAGGGACGCCGGACAGCACGGACGTTTGAGGCCGGTTTGAGACGCCTCGATGAGTCTTTTTTTGTGACCCGTCAGTGATTGGACTGCTTGCCCAGACGTTTGAGACGGGTTTGGGTCTGCTGCATGGACCGTCATGATTTGGCCCTGGTCACCTTCGTTGATACACTCCCACACCTCAAAAGATTTGCTGCTTCCCGTGTTCCGATCGTGCTACCACTTCTGTGTTTTCAAACTAAATTTATCATCATCGCGCCAATATAAATTATGATAAAAATATCATATCTTTAGCCAAATATTGACGCCACAAATATTTTAGGGCGCACTTTCTTTCTATTGCTGCCCACATGTCCATGCCGTTGCCTTTTCGTGCCACCTCTCCTGCGTGGACCGTCGCGATTTAGCCCTGGCCACCTTCGTTGATACTCTCCGACACCTCAAAAGATTCGCTGCTTCCTGTGTTCTGATCGGGCTACCACTTCTGCCATGCGACATTAGGTGTTCGATGACTTGCCCGGAGGCGAATTTCCACAACCTTTTATAGTAGAATTAGTTTACCAATTCATAGATTCATGCTGGTGACATAAGATTTCATTTTGTTTAGATGGATCTGTTGGTAGAGAAAAATAATTAGGTTCATTATCAAATTCGAACTCAGATTCTGAGAGTGACATCATAGCCGCCAAAGAAGATGAGACAATATTGATGGTTGCTTAATGGATAGCAGTAACCGGAACTATGAGGAAGCATGCAGGATTGCAGGTTGGTCGTGCAACATTTTACCGGAACAAAATTGAAGGCAATGAGAAGCTCATGCACCACTACTTTCTGTCGGGTCACACCTTGCCGCGGTACGCATTTTGGTGACGCTTCTGCATGAAAGAATGGTTGTTCCATCAAATTGCCGACCACATAGAGGCCAATGAACCTTTCTTCCAACAATGGCGAAATGTGGCTGGTCTATTGAGTTGTTTCCCTTTTCAGAAGGTAACCGTGACACTTCAGATAATTGCATATGGCATCTGCATATGCATTCCATGAGAATCTTCCAATGGCCGAAGATAGAATCATAAAGTGCACAAGAGTGTTAGCTAAAATTGTATTGAGTGTTTATGGAGAGCAGCATCTACAAGCACCCAATGTCAAGGACACTACCAGGCTTCTAGCGACTCGTGAAGTAAGACGCTAGCCGGAGATGCTAGAGAGTGTTGATTGTATGCATTCGAGATCGAAGAATTTCCCTACAAATTGTCACATCCAATTCATCAAGCATTGACGTGATCCAACAATAATTTTGGAAGTTGTTTCCTCTAAAGATTTGTGAACACAATTTTTTGGATGTTGTATCAAATCAAGCTGGTGAGCTTATTTTTAGCGTTTGCGAGAGGTGATATAACGTCTTCCATCCACCCAAATATTGACACCACTAATATTTTGGCTCCCGTCACTTCCGTCTCCGTCCACATCCCCACATCGGCGCCATTTAGTGCCACCTTCGCTACTCGTAGCGCCGTTATTTGGGCCGGGGCACCGCTGCTGATACGCTCCTGGATCTCCCATGCTTCGATGTAGCTTGCACCTGGTTCGCGGCTTCCAGACGCCCTACCACTTCTTCCGCACGACCTTAAGGTGTTCGACAACTTGCCCAAAGTTAAATTTTATCAACCTTTTTTTGGTGAGTTAGTTTACTGGTTCATAGATTTGTGTAGATGACATAAGATTTGCATTTTCTTAGATGGATCCATTGGTAAATATATTTTTATGATTCATCACCGAAATTGAACTCAGAGTCCGAAAGTGAAATCATGGACGCCAAAGAAATGAGATAATATTTATGGTTGTTGAATGGATAGTGGTTGTAGAACTACACGCACTAGTCAGTTCACCCAAAATCTCAAGCTGATGGGGAAAGGTGGGCTATGAATTTATACGTCAACACTCCCCCTCACGTGTGGCTCTCTTGGGCCTAAATGTGGACCGAGAGTAGGCTGCAATTTAATTGTGCCAGCCGAGTTTCGAAATCAAGACCTCTTTGGCCCCCATACCATGTAGGAAAATAGAGAGGGATTGATGGAATCAATGATTTTCTTTTGAAAGCGATGGAATCGATGATTATTGCTTCAGCCTCATGGACATATCTATAATACCTAAATAATTCATTCCCACTATGTTGTTTCTCTTAGCATGCAAGCTATCCACCTCATCATCTATGCCCCACACATGTCACCTCAAAAAAAATAAAAAATCCAACAAACCTACACATGCCACCTAAAAAACTGCAATAAATTGTATGACACTACAACTTTTAATTTTTTGTTTTGCAAGAAACCTTCCGATCTATTTATCAACTGTCAAGGTAGTACAAAGAACACTAGAAGTAAAATTTACATCTAGGTCCGTAGACCACCTAGTGACGACTACATGCACTGGAGCGAGCCGAAGGCGCGCCGCTGTCATCACCCCTCCCTCCTTAGAGTCGGGGCACCAGAACAACAACCGCCGCCGATGAAGAGAAGCATAGACCGGAAGGATCCAACCTGCAGATACACAAACGTAGATGAACAAAGTCCGGATCCAGTCGGATCCACCAAAAGCAAACGCCAACCGGATCCCACGAGATCCGCTGGGGACAAACCTCCACACGCCTTCTGATGATGCTTGAAACATCATCGGGACGGGAGCTAGGTGAGGAGGATCTTTTTCCATATTCAAGAAGCCGCCGCCGCCTCGTCTTCTTAAGCATGGCACAAACCCTAACAAAACTCAGAAAAGCATATAAAAATGGAGCCCTCCCCCAGCATGGGTCGGGATCCATCATGCCTTCCTGGTCCAAGGACCATAGGAGATGAGGCGGCCTGACAGCGCGGGCGAGAGGCAAGGAAACCCTAGATGGAGTTTCGCATGTGGGCAGGAGCGAAGGGTTACGTTACGTAGCCCCCATAGAAAAAAGGATGCAACCATCCTCGGGTCGTTTGCTCTTCAATTAACTAATGAGGTAGTATTCATATTAATTGCAAAGAATGTTCCCCAAAGGTCCACATCGCAGGTTCCCCACGGTTCTTTTATTCCTGAATGGAGTTACATCAGAAGACAAACCGACCGACCTCGCTCTCTCAGATTATCGCCTGCTCCATCTTTTCAGTTCCCATTCTCTCGCCCCTTAGTTTGATCTCATTCACCACGAAGGTTGTACTCACCATCCATCGCCAGGTAAGATGGATGCATCTGCGTGATGTCGTCTTCACTACCTACTGCCGGCGTTCAGGACTGCCTTAGGCCGGCAAGGATTGATCTTATATCTGCTGTTGTTGTCGCCAGGCACGCAGTCCCCCACCCTCCACGGATCCACACGCGTGAGCCAGATCTATCGGTGAGAGGAGCAGCACATGCATCGACATCACACTGCTATGCTGCAGCTTGATGCGCTCAAGCTCGGTCATCTCAAGGGATGATGACTCCGCCTCCTCAAGGACGACCTTCACCACCGCCATGCTGCCCTGAAGCGACGATGCCGCCGGCTCTTGGGCAACTTCCCCTGCCCGTTAAATTTCATCTTTAAAAAAGGGAACGGCATCGCTTCCATCATCTCCAATGTCAGGTTGGTGTTTGTGCCTTTTTTTTCTTCTAAAACCATGTAATCTTGGCCAGGTCACCTCAAAAGCACATGTGTAGTACTATGATAGTTGTAACTACTGATGCATACCTCTACATGTGTAGTAGTATGATAGTTGTAACTACTGATGCATACCTTTATGGTTATTTCACTGTTGTTGTAGATCTGTTCTCTTTGTCCTGAATTTGGCTAGGGACTTGGCCATATTGCATCTTTCATTTGAAATATCAAAGATAGAAATGAGAGGATTTGGTGTCATACCACTCATGTTTCAGCATACCGACAGAATTTTAGATATTGCAATCTCAACAGATGAAGGCATGTATTCAAAATTTAAAGTGCATTCACGTTTTGTCATTTAATACAACGTCGACAGATACATTATAGTTGTTGATTCTAGAGTTTATTTGTGAGATCAAATATTTTTCAACTATTAACACAGACTTAGCTCACTGTTACGTATTTGACTTTTTTTGGCTACACTGGCAAGTTCTCCTCCATGAATGTTAGTCAATGTATTGGCCTCTACCTGCTAATCATGACATGGATAAGAAAAGGACAAGGTATCCCCTTATTTGCACAAATATGTTTCTTTTACCTCTAAGAAAAACTTGGCAGTTCCAACACTGTATAGGTATTTGCAGTTGTGAACATTATGTTAGGATCTCCTGTTTCTTACGCTTTGTTATTTAGCATACTGCTGCTCTAGATCATCTTCAAAAAATATTAATCATCAATGCCTATTTCAATGTTGTTTCTCGGTGGTTGTGTAGGTCATTCATAATCCATTGCAATGTTTGATCATGTTTATTCTGTCTTTGTCCCCATATAATTAGCCATTTAACTTCTCCAAGTGATCATGCTAACGAGATTTAAGCTGCCAGGTACTACTTCATGTTGAGCAACCTTCTGAATTGCCGAGTTCACTTTTAGAGGTATGACATTCCAAATTATTTTCTATTTTCACATTAACAATTCTTTGTTCATTCCCCATTGTGGTGACCTCCATGGCAATAATTATCACCTTAATCAACAAAATAATCACTGGCTATGTAAATGATTCAACATAACATGTCACTGAACTTTGTTGCTATACTCGCATGTTAATTTCTGTCAAATGTTGATTATTCTCTCTTTTCGTTGGTGTATACTCATTGGATTATATAATTTTCATTAATTAAATAATGTTCCCTTTTACTATAGGTAACGTGGGGCAAATCTTAATGATATAATGAGAGAACCGCGACAACAAGGGCGTTCCCCTTTGCCAAGAGGCCATTGCCAATCCAGGTGCCATCAACTATGTGATCATGTTTTCTCTTGATATTTTTGTGTTCTTTCATTGAGGTCTACAAAGGGATTCTTTATGTACTGTATTATGGCAGAATTGTTTTCTTCTAATTGTATAATTTGTCTATGCTGAGATAACTGTAAAAACACAAGAGTGGTCTGATTTCTTTCCTTGCTTTGCTACATGATGTTTCTGTCTTCTTTTCTCATGTATCATGACGTCATGTGATCCATCTTTTTGTAGGGAAATAGTAATCTCTATTGCTAAATGATATAACTATGAGCTTTCTTATTCTTAATCAGGAACTTTGTCCTTTAACATATATCGTTACTAATGTGGCAGGTCTTTGGTGGGCATACAAAAAGCTGTAAGCTCTCCTATTCAAACAAGTCAAATGAATACATGCTCTTTTTTCGCTCAGCTGATGGACACCCCCCAAGTTCCTCCCCAATCTCAATTTGCTTTGAAAATCTTCTGTCAGCTCAAGCACTAAGTTGCGAGGTATTTTTGGAAGCTCCTTCAAGGAAAAGTTAACACTCAAAATATGCTCCATCGTAAAAAAAAAATATTCCTCCTAGATTCCATTTGTACCTTATGTCATGCTCATGTCGAGGAATATAATTGACTTTTCTTGGAATTGTTATTGCCTTGTAATGCTGAGACATCCTCTAGTCTTAATGGAGAAGAGGCATCTAAATTATGGGAGATATAGAGATTGTTAAAAAATATATAAATAAACTATTTTCAATGGAAATTGCCATTCTGACTTGGTGCATTTTGAAAATATGGAATGGCGATATCTTTGATAATTCATTTCCAAACTTTGATTGATCAAGAATTCGGATTGTTGGCGCCTTCATGTAGAACTAGAAACATTATTCCATATAACCCAACCTGTACCCTGATCGTCAAAATTATCATTTTACATAATCAACAATGTTTATTTTTTTACCATAAATCTCCGCAGCAACGCATGGAGAATCATCTAGTACATTATCAATTTGGAGTACAAGACAAGGTAAAAATAAATCCTAGTCTATCATATGTTTTCTAATTAATGACGAGACTCAACAGCGGCAACCAGAATGGAGAGGAAGCATGCAGGATCACGGGTTGGTCATGCAACATTTAACCGGAACAAAATTGAAGGCCATGAGAATTTCATGCACAACTGAATTTTGTCGGGTCACACCGCCCGCCGTATGTATTCTGACGATGCTTTTTCATGACAGTACAATCGTTCCGAAATTTTCAACGGCATGGAGGCCAGTGGACTTTTCCTCCAGTAACAGAGAAATGCGGTCGGTCTCCTTAGTTTCCCCCCTTATCAGAAGGTAACCATGACACTCCATACAATTGCATACGATATTCCTCCAAATGCATTCGGTGGATATCTTTGAATGGCCGAAGATACAATTCTGAAGTGCAAGAAAGTGTTAGCTAAAACTTTCTTGAGGGGTATGGAGAGCTATGTCTATGAGCACTCAACGTTGAGGATACGACCAGGCCTCTAGCAACGCACGGAGTAAGAGGCTGGCGAGGGATGGTAGAGAGGGCTGCTGCTAGGCGTCATCCGGCTGACGAGAGGCAATTGTAAACCGCCTCGTTGGCCGTTGGACGAGACGCCGCACGGCCTTCCAATCTGCACCAAGTTGGACCACATGGAGGGGAACAGACGCGGCTGCAAAAATTTGAACCCCAATTCTGCAGCGTAACACTTCATGTTCTCCTCCATTGCTCGTCGCTAGTGGCCGTCCTCCTATCATGTGCAGCCGGACTGGCTTCTCATCTCCCCACAGCAACATTCCCGTTGCACTGGAGCTTCTACCGCTCGCGAGATTAGCAGGTCACGACACCCGCTCATTTGTGATGTCTACTACGCAACCTTCTTCTTGTAGACGTTGTTGGGCCTCCAAGTGCAGAGGTTTGTAGGACAGTAGTTCCCTCAAGTGGATGACCTAAGGTTTATCAATCCGTGGGAGACGTAGGATGAAGATGGTCTCTCTTAAACAACCCTGCAACCAAATAACAAAGAGTCTCTTGTGTCCCCAACACACCCAATACAATGGTAAATTGTATAGGTGCTAGTTCGGCGAAGAGATGGTGATACAAGTGCAATATGGATGGTAGATATAGGTTTTCGTAATCTGAAATATAAAAACAGCAAGGTAACAAGTGGTAAAAGTGAGCGAAAACGGTATTGCAATGCTTCGAAACAAGGGCTAGGGTTCATACTTTCACGAGTGCAAGTTCTCACAACAATGATAACATAACTAGATCATATAACAATCCCTCAACATGCAACAAAGAGTCACTCCAATGTCACTAATAGCGCAAAACAAACGAAGAGATTATTGTAGGGTACGAAACCACCTCAAAGTTATTCTTTCCGATCAATCCGTTGGGCTACTCCTATAAGTGTCACAAACATCCCTAGAGTTCGTAGTAAAATAACACCTTAAGACACATATAAACCAAAACCCTAATGTCACCTAGATACTCCAATGTCACTTCAAGTATCCGTGGGTATGATTATACGATATGCATCACACAATCTTAGATTCATCTATTCAAACCAACACAAAGAACTTCAAAGAGTGCCCCAAAGTTTCTACTGGAGAGTTAAGACGAAAACGTGTGCCAACCCCAATGCATAGATTCTCAATGTCACGGAACCCGCAAGTTGATCACCAAAACATACATCAAGTGGATCAATAGAATACCCCATTGTCACCCCGGGTATCCCACACAAGACATACATCAAGTGTTCTCAAATCCTTAAAGACTCAATCCAATAAGATAGCTTCAAAGGGAAAACTCAATCCATTACAAGAAGTAGAGGGGGAGAAATGTCATAAGATCCAACTATAATAGCAAAGCTCATGGTACATCAAGATCGTGCCAAATCAAGAACACGAGAGAGGGAAATCAAACACATAGCTACTGGTACATACCCTCAGCCCCGAGGGTGAACTACTCCCTCCTTGTCATTGAGAGCGCCTGGATGATGAAGATGGCCACCGGTGATGGATCCCCCGTCCAGCAGGCTGCCGGAACAGGGTCCTGATGGTTTTTGGTGGCTATAGAGGCTTGTGGCAGCGAAACTCCTGATCTAGGTTTCTTTTCGGTGGTTTCTATATTTATAGGAATTTTTGGCGTTGGTCTCACGTCAGGGGGGTCTTTGAGTCATCCACGAGGCAGTGGGCGTGCCCTCCACCCTCGTGGATGGCTCAGGACTCTTCTGGCCCAACTCTTTTGCTTCGGGGACTTCTTCTGGTCCATAAAAAATCCACAAAAATTGGCATGTCAATTGGACTCCGTTTGGTATTCCTTTTCTGTAAAACTCAAAAACAAGGAAAAAACAGAAACTGGCACTGGGCTCTAGGTTAATAGGTTAGTCCCAAAAATCATATAAAATAGCATATAAATTCATATAAAACATCCAAGATGGATAATATAATAGCATGGAACAATCAAAAATTATAGATACGTTGCTGACGTATCACATTGCAGTGCAACTCCACCTGTCGATGAGATCCACATGTCGTAGCACCAGCCAAGTTGCATTGCAGCTTTGTCGCCGACGTGCGGCACCATGTTCGTTGCATTACAACTTCTGCCGCTGACAAAATCCATGGGTCGCAGCCCCTCTTGTGTTGCACTGCAACTCCGCCGCACTGGTGAGCTCTTTTGCCGCGCGTGACATTGTAGCATCCCCCCGGCAGGCCGCTACCACGCATCAATGGCACAGCACCACCAGATGACCCCTCCACAATAGCCGCCGATCACAGCAGAGTGGTTGTTGCACCGCAGCATCGGCATCACTCGGCTACCGGAGTTGGGGAAGATGCCATGGCGCGTGCCCCATAAGACTAGCACGACCCCTTTTGCAGCAACAGTGGTGTTGCAAAAAAGCATCACCAAAAGCAGCCTCCATTTACAGCGCCAATGGTATTGGAATACAACGTCGGCACATCACGCCAGCTTCACACCTCCCTTGGGCGCCCTTGCAGCGGTCACCATTGCCGCCCTTGGAGCATCATCGGGTTTGCAGGGTGCCTTCCTTGTCGCTGCAGCATCACCCATTGGGCAGAGGTCCGCACAGTGGTGCTGGCTTGCCCACTTGCAGCGGAATGCAAGACAGACGACATGCCGACAAGATCTAAAGAATTGGTTAACGCGCGTGGGGAAGTAAATGCTTTGCTGCGATTGCGGGTTGAGACCTTGAGATAAGGCAAAGGAGGTTGAGCAGTGCCTGGGTCGATGGGGGACGCGTTGTGATCGGTTGAGATAGCTTATTCTGTTGGGGAATGTTGCATGAAAAACAAAAAATAATTCTACGCACACGCAAGATCTATCGATGGAGATGCATAGCTATGAGAAGGGGAGAGCATCTACAGGCCCTTGTAGATCGCTAAGCGGAAGAGTTTATCACGCGGTTGGTGTAGTCGTACTCTTCGCGATCCGATCACGAACCAACCGATCTAGTGCCGAACGGATGTCATCTCCGAGTTTAGCACATATGCGGCTCAATGATGTCTCCTCATTCTTGATCCAGCAAGCGGGAGAGGAGAAGTAGATGGGATCACAACCAACATGACCACGTGGTGGTAATGGTGATGGTGGAGCACCGGCAGCGCTTCGCTAAGCGTCGCCAGGACGAGGCGGTGGAACTACAGAGTAACGGGAGAGAGAGGGGCACCAAGGGCTTGGTGTGTCCTCTTGGGGCGCCCCTCCCCTCTATATATAGGTGGTGGGGCATGGGAAACATCCCCTCCAAGCCCTAGGGTGCAGCTAAGGGGCAGAGGACTTGGACCCCAAGTCTAATCCTATTCCTACAAGGACTCCTTCCTTTTTTTGCGTTCCCTATCCAGATGGGCTTTAGAGGACTTGGTGCGCCTTGCCCAATAAGGCTAGGGCGCCTCCTTATACGTCTCATTCATATCTACTTTTCCTAACGCTTTTACTCTTGTTTTGGACTCTAATTTGCATGATTTGAGTGAAACTAACTTGGACTGATGATGTTTTCAGCAGAACTACGATGGTGTTGTTTTTGTGCAGAAATAAAAGTTCTCGGAATGGAACGAAACCTTTTGGAGAATTTTTATGGAATAAAAGAAAAATACTGGAGCCAAGAACCACCGGAAGGGGGGCCCCCTGATGAGCACAACCCACCAGGGCGCCCCCCTCCTAGCGGGCCCAGGTGGGTTATGCCCACCTGGTGGCCCCGTTGACCCGAGCTCCGACGCTATAAAATCCTATTTTCGGACAAAAAATCAGGGAAAAAGTATCGCATTTCACGAGACGAAGCCGCCGCCACCTCTTGTTCTTCATCGGGAGGCGAGATCTAGAGTCTGTTTGGGGCTCCAGAGAGGGGGGTCTTCGATCTTCGTCATCACCAACCCTTCTCCATTGCCAATTTCATGATGCTCCCCACCGGGAGTGAGTAATCAGTACAAAAAAATACACTTCCGTGATGATACGTGTTTGTCACAGTAGGTCACGTTTTCTGTCATGCATGTACATCCATGACGATTTTATGACAGAATCAAGATAGTCACACCTGTGCTGTCGTAGAAGTGTTCCATAACATTACCAAAATTATCATCACGGAAGTCTCCACTTACTTGACGATAAATCGCGCGTCATAGAAGTGCTTTCGTCAAGGGTGACTGACACGTGGCATCCACCGTAACAGAACGCCGTTAAGCTATCGGGTCCGGTTTTGGATCCAATAACCCGCTAACAGCCACGACCAATGGGGATTTTCCACGTGTAAAATTCTCATTGGCTGGAGGAAACACGTGTTGCCTCACAGTTGGGACAGATGTCATCCACTCATTGGACAGGAGCCGCCTATGATACGTCGACATGTGGCACGGCCCAAGAGAGGCTCATTCCGGTGAAACGGCCGAACTTGTCAAAATAAGCGGGCCGACCCATTAGCGGCCTACTTGAGTCATACCCATTTACAAGTACAGCCCATACAAGTTACACATAATCGGCCCATCAAAGGCCCATTCTAGATTCTACAATTTCTAGCCCGTCGTTAGTTTAAGCCTGTTAATGGCCCGCTAGGTCTTTGGGCCCAATTGCGGCCCAAGCTTCTTTCGTCGTGTTAGCAGCCCATCGTCAGTTCCAGCCCGTTAATGGCCCGAAACGTCTTTCGGCCGTTTCTCGGCCCATTCTGCAGTTGGGCCAATTCTAGCCCGCTGTGACTTTAGGCCTGTCCTCGGCCCATTCGGTAAATGGGCCAACTCTTAGCCCATTTTGTCCTGCGGCCTGTTAACGGCCTGCACAACAGTTGGGCCTTTGACTTTAAGTCCATTAGGGACCCACGTTCTGCAGGGCATCATTTCAGCCCAACGCGACTTTCGGCCTATTAAAAGCCTAGTTTGCAAATTGGGCCTCCTCTGGCCCATAACACTTTCGGCCTCTTACTGGCTAGTAAAGTAAAAGGGCCGAGACACAATTGACATTTATTTCGGCCTGCTAAAGGCCCGCAGGCGATTTCCATTTATACGGCCCTATCAAGCTTTAGGCCTATTGACGGCCTGTCAAGAGCCGTTGTTACGGTTGGCCACATCATTTGGGATCCACTTAATATTATTTTGACCAGCCCAATTAAGGCCCGCTTTGAGTACACCTGTTTGTTTGTTTGTATGGCGTTAAGGAAATGTTTGGGCGTGTTGGCCCCCATTTCAACGATATGGCATATTCAAGAAATATCCTACTCTATACTATCGCCTCTAAAAAAATATACAATATACAATAAAAGGACGGCATAGAAAATAGAATAATCCTACACTATACAATAAAGAAATTACAGCCAAATATACCACTGGGCATTATAGTTCGGCACCAGTGAGAATAAAGCGTATACAAACAACAAATTACATACAATGGACAAATAAAGCTCATACATCATGGACACACATCAACAAAACTTACCATTTAAACTATAATCTCTTCAGAAAATAGGATTGGCCGGATTCATATAGCACAAATTCAGTCTGCAAAATCTCTAATTCCTTCATGGTTACCTCAGTGTCTTGTTTCATTTTTTGACTCCTGCATCTAATACTTGCATGTCCAGTCTCAACTTGTTGATTCTACGTTGAGAATCATGTACACGTTGTCTTTCCACCTCTAGTTGATGCTCGAGAACATCAGAACATTCCAATTCCAATCCATAATCATTCGGTAATGGCCATGCTGCACTGCTCGCAGATCTTTGTGTTGATGTCACTTCATCCTGAAATGTTTCTGTAAGTACACATGACTAGGGCAAAAATATAGTTACAACAGTGAAGCAAGCAAGACAGACTATTTTGCACATGGGAAAACATGACTAACAATAATGTTACACGTCATGAAGCATAAGCAGGTGATATTTTAAAAATTATAAAAAAGGTAGTTTGTGCTGCCTGCATACAAAAATGTCTCTTAGCTCACCAGAGGAGCATGATGTTGGGGCCCAATCCAAAACACAGACAAGTTACAAATTTAGACAACACGTTGCGTATAAGTAAGCAAGCAGTTGGCCATTCTGTAGCTCAATAAAGTATTAGGGAGCATAATGAACAACAGAGGGATTCATACAAACATACTACAGCAAGCAAAACTATGCAATCATTAGCCTAGTATAAACTAGATTGTGAGCCTCATGCAATAATAGTTGGTTAATAGACTTCAAATCTTCAGGCACACTTCGGGAGAGTAATTAAATGGTAAGACCTTTAATTATGTCAACTAATAGTTATACAAGTACCCAACATCAGGCATCATTCTTTGGGCATTTCATTAACTAAGGACAAATAAAGCAATTGAAAAGAGCAAATTAACTATGCCCGAAACAAACAAGGAATTGAACTGTTGAGTTGGATATAGTGACTTACCTTAACTGGTTGAAGAGGCTCAGCACAACTCGTACTTCTCTTGCAAGGCTCCTTCCTAACATCTTGTACTTGGAAATCCTCAATCTTATGTTCATTGCACCCCCTCTTCAAGGTGACACAAACTAGTTACTCGTCTCCTTGGAAGATAAATATGCATACTTTCCAGTCTGTGAACACAAAAGGATGAGATTATAACAGAACATCACCACATAATGAAACATGCCGCATCTACTATGTCTGCACTATGTAAAAACTAGGCGTACCTTTGAACTGGATCTGCAGGTACTCTTGGAGAGCCTACTTTAGTGTACAGCCAAACCTTTATGTCACCTATGAGTTAGACAAGGCCCAACTACAGCAGCCCTTAGTGTTTATATCATTGACAAGCTCTTTTTAGAGTGTTAGATCAAGAACAACAAGTAATCAAAGCAAACAGTCCTAGTATGGCTGGTTGATGCAAACAAGCAATTGAACAGATGTGTGAGCAAATCTTACATATCAAGAAAAGAAGCAAAGAAGGAGGCTTAAAGACCATCACTTGACTGACCAGATTTAAGGGGCATTTAAACATCATGTGCAAGGTATGAACTAACATAAACATTGCATATTCCAGATTCTACAACGGAATGCACATGTATTAGGTTATGCCATGTATGATGATGTCTAAATGTACACTATAGCAGGCAGGAGTGATTCATCATTGCACGCACAATTGAATTGCAGGTTAAGGGCCAGTTCGATTCTGCCTTTTCAGGGCTTATTGTCAAAATAAGCCATAAAAGATGTAAAGAAGTCATTTTTGAGTTATGGGCTTGGGCTTAACTTATTTTGCTTTGGAGGGGGGGGGGTGTTTCGGGTAGAACCTCACTAAAATTGAAGGGAAGGGGAATAGTGAAGTGACTCTATTGTCTGCCTATATTACACTCAAAATTCAACTGCTGACACTCGCATCACACCTAACACTCAAGTAAAAACAAACACGCAAGCATTCATTGCCCTGCCAGCTTGCATCTCCTCTCCCCTTTCCCTCTACCTGGATCCCCTTCCTGCAGCACTAGGGTTCCTCCAGCGACCGTCGCCACTGGTCACATCTGGTCTGGTCCTCGACGATGCTCTGTCTAGCTAGGCTACATGGCCGGCGGGTAGGGGCAAATCTCCCTGGCTGCTTCTCCCTCTGGCTCCGCCCCCCATTCTCATGGTCTCAAGCAGTTGCTCCACTGTGGTTCGTCCAACGCACTACTCCGGCGGGCGCTGCACAACTATGGTTGATGCCACACTGCGGCAGAAGGCACCTTATTCCCCCTCCCCTCCTCCCAGGCCGTGGCCTTGAGGTGTGATACGTCTCCAATGTATCTATAATTTTTGGTTGTTCCATGCTATTATATTACCCCTTTTGGATGTTTATGGCTTTATTTTACACATTTATATCATTTTAGGGACTAACCTACTAACTGGAGGCCCAGCCCGTATTGCTGTTTTTTGCCTATTTCAGTATTTCAAAGAAAAGGAATATCCAACGGAGTCCAAATGGAATGAAACCTTCGGGAGCGTGATTTTTGGAACGAACATGATCCAGAGGACTTGGAGTGCGAGTCAAGAAGCGATCAAGGCGTCCAGTAGATAGGAGGGCGCGCCCCCTGTCTCACGGGCCCCTCGGGCGGCCACTGACGTACTTCTTCCTCCTATATATACCCATGTATCCCGAAAACATCCTGGGAGCCAACGAAAAACAATTTCCACCGCCGTAACCTTCTGTATCCACGAGATCCCATCTTGGAGCCTTCGCTGGCGCTCCGCCGGAGGGGGAATCGACAATGGAGGGCTTCTACATCAACACCATAGCCCCTCCGATGAGTTGTGAGTAGTTTACCACAGACCTTCAGGTCCATAGTTATTAGCTAGATGGCTTCTTCTCTCTTTTTGGATCTCAATACCATGTTCTCCCCCTCTCTTGTGGAGTTCTATTTGATGTAACTCTTTTTGCGGTGTGTTTGTCGAGATCCGATGAATTGTGGGTTTGTGATCAAGTTTATCTATGAGAAATATTTGAATCTCCTCTGAATTCTTTTATGTATGATTGAGTTATATTTGCAAGTCTCTTCGAATTATCAGTTTGGTTTGGCCTACTATATTGAACTTTCTTGCCATGGGAGAAGTGCTTAGGTTTGGGTTCAATCTTGCGGTGTCCTTACCCAGTGAGAGCAGGGGTTGCAAGGCACGTATTGTATTGTTGCCATCGAGGATAAAGAGATGGGGTTTATATCATATTGCTTGAGTTTATCCCTCTACATCATGTCATCTTTCTTAATGCGTTACTCTGTTCTTATGAACTTAATAGTCTAGATGCATGCTGGATAGCGGTTGATGTGTGGAGTAATAATAGTAGATGCAGGAAGGAGTTGGTCTACTTGTTGCGGACGTGATGCCTATATACATGATCATGCCTAGATAATCTCATAATTATTCACTTTTCTATCAATTGCTCGACAGTAATTTGTTCACCCACAGTAATACTTATGCTATCTTGAGAGAAGCCACTAGTGAAACCTATGCCCCCGGGTCTATCTTTTCTCATATAAGCTTTCAATCTACTTTTATTTGCATCTTTACTTTTCCTATATATATTATAAAATACCAAAAATATATTTGTCTTATCATACTATCTCTAGCAGATCTCACTTTCGCAAGTGGTCGTGAAGGGATTGACAACACCTTTATTGCGTTGGTTGCGAGTTCTTTGTTTGTTTGTGTAGGTGCGTGGGACTTTTGAGGAGCCTCCTACTGGATTGATACCTTGGTTCTCAAGAACCGAGGAAAATACTTATGCTACTATTGCTGCATCACCCTTTCCTCTTCATGGAAAACCAACGCAAGCTCAAGATGTAGCAAGAAGGATTTCTGGCGCCGTTGCCGGGGAGGTCTTCACTCAATTCAAGACATGCCAAGTACCCATCACAAACTCATCTCCCTCGCATTTACATTATTTGCCATTTGCCTCTCGTTTTCCTCCCCCCCACTTCACCCTTGTCGTTTTATTCGCCCTCTCTTTCCCAATCTTCTCCTCTCTTTTTCGCTTGCCTTTTTCTGCTTGCTTGTGTGTTGGATTACTTGTCGCCATGGCGCAGGATAATACCAAATTGTGTGATTTCTCCAATACCAATAATAATGATTTCCTTAGTACTCCGATTGCTCCTCTTAATGATGTTGAGTCTTGTGAAATCAATACTGCTTTGCTGAATCTTGTTATGAAAGATCAATTCGCCGACCTTCCTAGTAAAGATGCCGCTACTCATCTAAACAACTTTGTTGATTTGTGTGATATGCAAAAGAAGAAAGATACGGATAATGATATTGTTAAATTGAAGTTATTTCCGTTTTCACTTAGAGATCATGCTAAAGATTGGTTTTCGCCCTTGCCTAAAAATAGTATTGATTCTTGGAACAAGTGCAAAGATGCTTTTATCTCTAAGTATTTTCCTCCCGCTAAGATTATCACTCTTAGGAACGATATTATGAATTTTAAACAACTTGATCATGAGCATGTTGCCCAATCTTGGGAAAGAATGAAATTGATGATTCAAAATTGCCCTACTCATGGTTTGAATTTATGGATGATCATACAAATTTTTTATGCCGGTTTGAACTTTGCTTCTAGAAATCTTTTAGATTCAGCCGTGGGTGGCACGTTTATGTAAATCACGTTAGGAGATTCTACAAAACTTCTTGATAATATTATGGCTAATTATTCTCAATGGCACACCGAAAGATCTTCTACTAAAAAAGTGCATGCTATAGAAGAAATCAATGTTTTGAGTGGAAAGATGGATGAACTTATGAAGTTGTTTGCTTCTAAAAATACTCCTCTTTATCCCGATGATATGCCTTTGTCTACTTTGATTGAGAATAATAATGAATCTATGGATGTGAATTTTGTTGGTAGGAATACTTTTGGAAACAATGCTTATAGAGGAAACTTTAATTCTAGACTGTTCCCTAGTAATTCCTCTAATAATTATGGAAATTCCTACAATAATTCTTATGGTAATTTTAATAAGATGCCCTCTGATTTTGAGAATAGTGTGGAAGAATTTATGATTTCTCAAAAGAATTTTAATGCTTTGCTTGAAGAAAAATTGCTCAAAGTTGATGATTTGGCTAGGAACGTCGATAGACATTCGCTTGATGTTGATTCTCTTAAACTTAGATCTACTCCTCCTAAGGATGATATCAATTAGTCTCTCAAATCAACAAGAATTTCCATTGATGAGTGCAAGGAAAGAACCGCTAGATTGCGTGCTAAGAAAGATTGCTTTGTAAAGGCGTGTTCTTCTAGTTTCCATGAAAATAATGATGAAGATCTTAAAGTTATTAATGTGTCTCCTATTAGATCTTTGTTTTGCAATATGAATCTTAATAATAATGGGACTGGAGATGATTCAACTTTAGTTAGAAGGCGTCCCAACAATTCGGAGTTTTTAGATCTTGGTACTAAATTTGATAAAAGTGGTATTGGAGAGGTCATGACTTTAAATAGCATTGAACCCACTATCTTGGATTTCAAGGAATTTGATCATAATAATTGTTCTTTAGAAGGTTGTATTTCCTTATTGCAATCCGTTGTTAATTCTCCTCATGCTTATAGTCAAAATAAAGCTTTTACCGAACATATCGTTGATGCCTTGATGCAATCTTATGATGAAAAACTTAATTTGGAAGTTTCTATACCTAGAAAACTTAATGATGAGTGGGAACCTACTATAAAGATTAAAATTAAAGATCATGACTGTTTTGCTTTGTGTGATTTGGGTGCTAGTGTTCCCACGATTCTGAAAACTTTATGTGATATTCTAGGTTCCATGATCTTGATGATTGCTCTTTAAATTTGCACCTTGCGGATTCCACCATTAAAAAGCCAATGGGAAGGATCAATGATGTTCTCATTGTTGCAAATAGAAATTTGGTGCCCTTAGATTTTATCGTTCTTGATATAGATTGCAATGTTTCTTGCCCTATTATTCTTGGTAGACCTTTCCTTAGAACGACTGGTGCAATTATTGATATGAAGGAAGGGAATATTAGATTACAATTTCCATTAAGGAAAGGCATGGAGAACTTTCCAAGAAAGAAAGTCAAATTACCTTATGAATCTATCATGTGGGCTACTTATGAATTGAGTGCCAAAGATGGCACTACGTAGATCTATCCTCGCTTTTATGCCTAGCTAGGGGCGTTAAACGATAGCGCTAGTTGGGAGGCAACCCAATTTTATTTGTGTTTTTTTGTTTTTGCTTATTTTTAGTAATAAATTTTGCATCTACCTTCTGTTTATATGTGTTTTTATGTTTCAATTAGTATTTTTGCCAAGTAGAACCTATAGGATAACCTATGGTGATAGTTAATTTGATTCTGCTGAAAAACAGAAACTTTGCACGCACAAAATTTGTTTTGTTAAATCACAGAAACGTGATTTTGTGTTGATTATTTTTGCTGCTGATCAATAGACAAATTTCCCAAGACTTACTATTTGGTAGGATTTTTAAAGTTCCAGAAGTTTGCGTTAGTTACAGATTACTACAGAATGTTCTGTTTTTGACAGATTCTGTTTTTCGTGTGTTGTTTGCTTATTTTGATGCATGTATGGCTAGTATTAAGTGGTATGAACCATAGAGAACTTGTAATACAGTAGGTTTAACAACAAAATAAATAAAGAATGAGTTCATTACAGTACCTTATTTGGTGGTTTTGTTTTCTTTCACTAACGAAGCTTATGAGATTTCCTGTTGAGTTTTGTGTTGTGAAGTTTTCAAGTTTTCGGTAAAGATTTGATGGAATAAGGAATAAGGAGTGGCAAAAGCCTAAGCTTGGGGATGCCCATGGAACCCCAAGATATTCAAGAATGGACAAAATCCTAAGCTTAGGGATGCCCCGGGAAGGCTTCCCCTCTTTCGTCTTCGTTCATTGGTAACTTTACTTGGAGCTATATTTTTATTCGCCACATGATATGTGTTTTGCTTGGAGCGTCGTGTATTATATTTGTCTTTGCTTTTTAGTTTACCACAATCATCCTTGCTGTACACACCTTTTGGGAGAAGCCCACTTGATTGAATTTATTAGAATACTCTATGTGCTTCACTTATATCTTTTGAGTTAGATAGTTTTTGCTCTAGTGCTTCACTTATATCTTTTAGAGCACGGCGGTGGCTTAATTTTGTAGAAATTGCTAGTCTCTCATGCTTCACTTATATTATTGAGAGTCTTTTAGAACAGGTATTTTCTATGGTTATAAAATTGTTCCTAGAATGGTAGGCATCCAAGTTGGGTATAATAAAAACTATCATAGGAAGTGAACTGGATGCTTTGATCAATTTGATACTTGATAATTGTTTTGAGATGTGGAGGTAGTGATATTAAAGTCATGCTAGTTGGGTGATTATGAATTTAAAGAATGCTTGTGTTAAAGTTAGCAAGTCCCGTAGCAATGCATGTATGGTTAAAGTTGTGCAACAAATTTGAAACATGAAGTGTACTTGGATTGTGCATCCTTATGAGTGGCGGTCGGGGACGAGCGATGGTCTTTTCCTACCAATCTATCCCTCTAGCAGCATGCGCGTAGTGCTTGGTTTTTGATGACTTCTAAATTTTTTCAATAAGTATATGAGTTATTTTGACTAATGTTGAGTCCATGGATTATACGCACTTTTACCTTTCCACCATTGCTAGCCTCTTCGGTACCATGCATTGCCCTTTCTCACGTTGAGAGTTGGTGCAAACTTCGCCGGTGCATCGAAACCCCGTGATACGATACACTCTATCACACATAAACCTCCATATATCTTCCTCAAAACATCCACCATACCTACCTATTATGGCATTTCCATAGCCATTCCGAGATATATTGCCATGCAACTTTCCACCGTTCCGTTCATCATCATGACATACATTACTTTTGTCATATTGCCATTGCATGATCATGTAGTTGACATCGTATTTGTGGCAAAGCCACCATGCATAATTTTTCATACATGTCACTCTTGATTCATTGCACCATCCCGGTACACCGCCGGAGGCATTCATATAGAGTCATATCTTGTTCTAGTTCCGAGTTGTAATTCTTGTGTTGTAATCAATAAAAGTGGGGAAAAAGGAAAAAAAGGGAAAAAAGAAGAAAGGCCAAAAAAAAGGCCCAAAAAAAGAAAAATAAAAGAAAAAAAGAAAATAAATAAAAAGGGGCAATGTTACTATCTCTTTTTCCACACTTGTGCTTCAAAGTAGCACCATGTTCTTCATATAGTGTGTCTCATATATTGTGCTTCAAAGTAGCACCATGTTTTTCATATAGTGAGTCTCATAGGTTGTCACTTCCATATACTAGTGGTAGTTTTTCATTATAGAACTTGGCTTGTATATTCCTACGATGGGCTTCCTCAAATGCCCTAGGTCTTCGTGAGCAAACAAGTTGGATGCACACTGTCGGGGGTTGGATGCGACATATGCCAACGGGTGGCTTATCATGGTGGGGGCGAGTAGAACGTCACCGGTGCCTGGAAACGGGATGAGGCGAAGACATGCACGCCGGCGAATCTTACCCAGCTCCGGGGCTCTCCGAGGAGATAACACCCCTACTGCTGCTCTGCGGGGTCTCCGCATGATCACTATGGGGAGATAGTACAATGGTGCTCCTCGAGCTGTGTGGAGGTAGGAAGGAGCCAGGCTAGCTCTTTCCCTTTAGCTATATGTCTAAACCTATCCAGGGCCGAACCCTTTGCATGGGTGCCCCGGGGGGTTTATATAGGCCTACCCCCCGGGGGCACAATGGTAATCCGACTGGGCATGGCCCCCAGTCGTCGGTCTCTCGTGTAGCCGTCTTTCCCGCCGGCTTCTGGGGCCCGCCGACTGGCGGGTCCCGCGGACAGGCAGAACACTGTGCAGCGCTCTTGATGACGCAAGCTCGGTCATGGGGTCGTGGAAACAGTGCCGCCGCCTGTCAGGCAATCTCTGTCGCCACTCCCCGTCCAATCTGGTTTATGGCTTGTGGGGCCCTGGCTGGGAGGCGGCCGACTCTGGGGAGGCCGACTCCCGCGGGGCCGTCTTCGGACTCTCCGGCCGTCTTCTTCTATCTCACTGACGGGGGCCCAGCGATCCCTGGGCCGTACTCGCTGCCGTCGTGGGCACAGTGCCTCGTGTACTGTGGCTGAAGTCAAGGGAGGCGTGGCAGCAGTACCGCGCCTCACCGGAGATTTTCTGGTGACGCGGCTCACTGTAGCCATGCCCTCTTCCCGTGGGTCCGAGGGGACGGCCACGACGGGGCTGTACCCTGCATCGGTCTTCGTGATAAGTCGCGGGCCGACTCTCACAGTCGGCCTTGAGAGGTCGCAAGCCGAGTCGGCTTGCTCCAGTCGCCAACCGAGGGCTCCGCTTCCTCGAAGGTCGTCGGTGGGACTCGGCCTTCTCGGTCGCCACCGACTCGGCCTTCTCGAAGGTCGCCCGCTGGGACTCGGCCTTCTCGAAGGTCGCCACCGGGACTCGGCCGAGGGGCACGGCCTGCCCGATGTCTTGAAAGATCTTGGGTCCCGGGTCAAGATACCCATGGCCCATTACTCGACAGAGTCCCGGCGGGCGAAGCCGGTGGGCGCCGCCTCGTGGGCTTCGGCAGTTTCAATCTCTGCGGTGCCGACTCTGAGATTCGGCTGCCGCGTCTTCGGGCCGCCTCGCCGGAGTCGGCCTGGCCCGCGAGGGGCCGCCGCTCGCGAGTCGTGGCGGGAAACCGGCGGCGTATCGGCTACGCTTCCCTGTCATTTATGAGATGGTCCTATCGCGTGACGCCACGTGGGGGCGATAGCCTGCCAGCCCACGCGCGTGACGGGACGGGCCGCCAGGTGGGGCCCGCCACTACCGCGCCTCGGCTCCCGAGCGGATCCGCTGCGGCCGAGGGCGGTTGGCATCCCCACGCGGTTACTGCGGGCAGTAACTTCGTGGGGGCTTCGATCGTGGGGCGCCGTGGGGTCGTGGGCGCAGTTAATCCCCACGTCGCCCCCTCGGCTTCTCAGCCCATGAGGCTATAAATAGGCCGAGGGGGAGCGGCGGCACAGCACGCGCACTCCCTCCCCCGCTCTTTGCCCTTCTTCTACCTTTGCCTTGCTCCGTCGCCTTCTTCTTCCTCGCCGACGATGAGTTCTTCCTCCGCCGCGCCCCCCGCCTCGCGATCCGGCGAGTGGGACGGTTCAGACGTGGATGCGGAGGACATCAAGTTCCTTCGCCGGACCCGCCGCCTCCCGAGCGCGGATTTGGTGCAGGCCCGCCCTGCGCCGGTGGCGGGCGAGCGGGTCATCTTCCGCTCGCACCTCATGCGCGGGATGGGGCTCCCGGCGAGCGGGTTCCTCCGCTCGTTCCTCGAGCTGTACAACTTGCAGCCGCACCACCTCACCCCCAGCGGTGGTGCTCCTCTCCGCCGCCACCACATGCGAGGGCTACATCGGCGTTCTCCCCACCCTCGAGCTGTGGGGAGAGTTCTTCTCTTCGAAGCTCAAGCCGCAGGGCTGCCGCACGCCGGCGCAATGCGGCACGTTCATCGCGTCACGGCGCACGACGGCCGACAACCCCTTTCCGCCCATCCCGCTGGTGAAGTCGGTGAAGATGTGGCGAAGACGATACTTCTCGTGAAGAACGTCGCTACCGACGGCGGCGGGTCAACTGCCGCCCGCCGACTCGAGCCGACCGCCGGCCGCCTAGCTGGTCCCACCGCTCGAAGTCACTTTCGCCCTCCGCAGTCGGCGCCGTGGCGCGCCTCCGAGTCATGACGCAGTCGGAGGGGCTCGTCGCCTCCGACCTCCTGGCCGCCTTCGTGGCGCGCCGGGTCCTTCCGCTCCAAGGCCGGCCTCACCTCATCTGCCAGATGAGCGGCCGGCACGATCCAAGCCGGCTGTGCACCAAGGACATGCCGCGACGAGAGGTGGCGAACATGATGAACCTCATCGCCCACTGTAAGTTCACCGACGAGTGGCAGTTCGGCAAGGAGCCGTACTCGCGCGACAACCCTCCGCCGGTGGTAAGTTTTTCCGTCTGTACTTTGATCTTGCTTGTATCCGACTTCGAGCTCTGATCTTGTTGGTATTCTTGAACAGAATCCCCTCACGGCGCCCGCTGCCGGCTCCTCGAGAGCCGAGGAGTACGTCCTCGACCATGAGGTCGGCGACATCGACGACCCGACTTGGGGGCAGCGGCTGAGGCCGACGCCGAAGGCGGCGGAGAGGAGGAAGACGGCGGCCTCAGACCGTCGGCGACCTTCGCCGACTGGCCCGAGGATGACATCGACGCGGAAGTCATCCCCCGCCGCCAACCGAGAGCCGGCCCTTCCACTCAGGCCGGCGCAAAGAGGCGCCACGCCGGGCCGAGTGCGCCCGGCGGCAGGTCGAATCAGCCCAGGGGAACCGCCGCCGCGACCAAGCGGGAAGAGGCGGCCGCGAAAGCCAACCGCTTCCGGAAGGAAGTGAAGAGGCCGCCGCTTGTTTCTTCGTAAGTCCCTTTCTTTGTTTCTTTTCTGATTTTGCTTGAATTGCTCTGACTTTCCCTCCTTTCTTCTCCAGCGCCCCCCTCTCCCTTGAGAGAGTCGCCGCGCCCTCCGTCATGGGGTCGGGGGCGACGTCCTCCAACACGCGGCGGGTCGACCCCGCCGCCGATCTCTGGGAGGCAACAGAGCGGAACGCGCGGGAGAAGCGCGCAGAGGAGGAGGCCGAGCGCCTAGAGAAGGCGCAGGCCGATAAGGCGGCCGCCAACGCCCAGCGGCATCTGGACGAGGCGTGGCATGTGCCGACGCCGCAAAGCGGGATGCCGAGGCGGCCGTTCGTCGCCAGCAGCGATGTCCCCCCATTGTCGTGCCGCCGCCGCCCCCTGAATTCACGGGGTAGACCGGGGAGGTCCGCACCGCCAACCCTCTCGCAGAGGAAGGTGGCAACGCTTCGGGCACGGACACCCGCGCGCCGCCTCCGCCACCTCCGCCGCCTCCGTCTTCGAGGCCGCACGGCAAGCAGCCGGTGGACCCGCATGATCCGCCGACTGCGGATGACACCGACGCGCAGCTACTTCTCCAGGTCGCCGTGCCGACACGCCGCCGAGTCGAGAGGACGAGCTCCGCGCCGCGAGCTCGGGAGACGGACGCCGCCAGCATGGCGAATCTGGACGCCGAGGCCTCCAGTGCCGCGCCCACCGGCTGGGTGCGCGAAGGCGGCAACGGCCCGCTGAACCAGGCGCTTCTGGACGTTCAGTCCAAGTTGCGCAAGGAAGGCGGCCAGCTCTACACCAGGGCGATTGTCGGCCATGCGGGCCTCCGTCCGAATGCGCTTTGTTTTCCTTTTTCGTTCTCTTGTCTTTTTACGTAGGGCGCGCCAGCCTCCCACTGGGTGTAATCCCGAGTTGGTCGGTCGGCTGCCGGCGGTGGCTCGGAACTCCTTGTAGCGAAGCTCGAAGGCTGACTTTGTTTTGCGGCCTTGCGAGTACCACAACCTCCGCGCCACTTGCCTTTAATCGCAACGTTGAGGAGCTGAGAGCGGACCGCCCGATCTGGCGGAGAGTCGAGTCAGTGATTCTTCCTTCTTGGCAGGCGCTGGCGCACTGCTGGCTGTAGTCCCGAGATTCGGGCCGATCTCTGCAATCGGGCGGATCTCTCCGCGACTTTCTTCTTATTTCTTCTCCATGCGTATGCGCTACCCTGGTCTGTAATCCCAGATTCGGGCCGATGCTGGCGATCGGGCGGATCTCCCCGGCGACCTTCTTTGTTGACGATGCTTTATCTTCTTTGGGCTTCAGACGCCAATACCGCCCTTCAAGGGCAGCTGGACGAGGCCAACGCCGCCCGTCGCGCTAAGGAGGAGGAGTGCGACAAGCTCGTCCAAGAGCGCGACCTTCTGGCGACGCAGCTGGCCGAGCAGAAGGACCTGCTTCGGAAGGCCCAGGAGGACGCCAAGTCGCGGGAAGATGGCCTCCTAGCCGAGTTCGCGATGGCGCGGGCCGCCTGGACCGACCGTGAGGCGATGCTGACCTCCGGCTACCACGTGCTCGAGGACGTCGTCGATGGTAACCCCTGGCTTCTCTCTTTTGGTCTTTTGACTCTTTGTCGAACTGTCTTCTGGTTTTTTGACTGTCTTCTTTTCTTGTCTTTGGCAGACTTCTTCCCCGGCCACTCGTAGGCCGTCCCTCCGGCCATAGAGGCGGATCGGGAGGAGCGGAGGGCGCAGGGCGAAGTGATCGCCGCCAACGCCCCCCGAACCGTTGACGAGCAGATCTTGAGCATCGGGGCTCGCCTTCGTCCTGCTCACCGCTTGATGCGTCGCCTTCAACGCGCTGGCGCCCAAGTCGTCTCCGCCCTGTGGCCGGAGGTGCCGGCTCTGCGCACCGCCAATCGGACGGCCGACTGACTGGAGGTCGCCGTCGGTCGCTTCGAAGCTTGGAAGGGCTCCTCGGCCCCTAGCCGAGCACGCTGGGCTCGAGTTCGCCAAGGGTGGTACCACAGGTTGGACTGGACCGCTGGCAGCGTTCGGTCGAGGCCCAGCCGAGTTGAGGGCGTGGAAGCGCCCTTGTCGGCCTTGGCGGCCATCGCCGAGTACACGGACACCAGCGTCTTTGTGCCCGGCGGGCCGCCGACGGCGAGGAGGTTCCGCCGAGTGGTTGGGATGCACCAGTACAAGGAAGACTCGGCGGAGGTGTCGGCTCCAGCACCGAGGGGAGGGCGAGTCGAGGGCGGAGGCGAGAGGAGGCGCGCCAGAACACGGCGGCGGCCAGCCTCAGCTGATCGCGCCTCAAGCAACGAGCCTCGAAAAGAGCCCGCGGCCGTCGGCTGGCGACCAGGCCGAGACCGCCCAGCCGGACGCCCGGACGTCGGACGCCGCCGCCGCCTCCGGCCCTCCGGCTCCGGAGGCCGCCCCCTAGAGTGCATCAGCCTTACCTGTTTCTTTTGTTCTTTTGCTTAAAAAACTTGTTAGTTGCGAACAATTCCACCCGCGGGGTGTATTCGGCCAAGGGCCTTATGTAAATATTTATCAAATTTCCGCCTTCGCTTGCTTTGGCTCTTTAGACTCTTTCCTTTGCCGCCTTCCTTCGGTTGCCGCCTTGCCGACTGGGCAGCCGCTCTGCGGACTGCCACTGGGTCAAGCGCTCAGCTACTTTAGGAGGCAAGTACTTAGTCGTTTAGAGTGCCGCAACAAGTTTGGCTGGAAATCGGCCGGCCGACTCTCAAAGTCGGTCATCCTTAATAAAGGTTGGAACAACGAGCCGACTGCCCGTGAGTCGGCTCAGTAGGGGAACTAGGAGCCGGCTTGGGCTATGCGTAGCTCTTAAGTCCTTAGCCGTTTTTTCATGTGTGCGCTCGCTCTTTCCATCTCCCCGTTTACCGACAGTCGCTCTGCGAGCTGCGGCTTTCCGTAGGAGACGGCTTTGAGCGCAACACATTACTTGTCCGACCTCAGGGAGCATTTCATAGCACAAGGCGGCGAGTCCCCGGGCCGACTAGTCGGACCCGGTGCCAGACAGTATGATAAAAAAGGAGGAAGCATTTCGGAAGCGGGATCCATATCATACAGATAATCAAAAAGGCAGTCCCCGAGCTCGTCTCGGGGGGCCTAAGGTCTTAGTACTTAATACAAAGGGGGTAGCGTGATACATCTGCATCAATCGTAAAATCTTGAAGAAGATTTGCGTTCCTGGCGCCTGTTTCTTTGCCGGAGTCGTCTCTCTTGCGTGCTCGAGGCTTACGGCGTCGATCAAGTAGTAGGCATCGGTCCCTAGCACCTTCGCGATGATGAAGGACCTTCCCAAAGCGGACGGCTTGTGCTGGCGGCTGTTCTCTGAATCAGCCGGAGCACAAGGTCGCCCTCTTGGAATGATCTTGGCTTGACCTTGCGGTTGTAGTATCGCCGCGGACTCTGGCGATAGATCTTTGGACGGCTGAGTGCCAACAGCGGCCCTCTTCCGGCGGTCGATGCCGTCTTGGCGTGCTTCTTGACCTCCTCTTGGTGTACATAGAGACTCGCGGAGAGTCGAATTGTATATCCGTCGGGATAGCAACCGGCACCGTGAGACGAAAAAACGGCGTGAAGTCGGTTGATCAATTCGAGTCGTCGCGCAGACTCGGAGGACGGCGAGCAGCTCTTCCACCCAACACCGGCGGCGCTCAAGTGGTTCGACCAATCGAGGCTTGATGCGGGACGAGGATGAGGCCGTTAGCTCGTTCCACTGGCCGTTTGATCTGATGGATGCAGCGGGCGCTAGGTCGGTCGGATGCCTGCGTCGCGCAGAACGAGCCAAAGCGCCTTTGGCGAAATTGGTGCCGTTATGCGTGATGATGCTATGCGGTATGCCGTACCGCACCGTGATGTCGACAATGAAGGTCACTTTGCTGTGGGCCCATTTAATTTCTTGATGGGCTTTGCTTCTACCCACTTGGTGAACTTGTCCTTCGCGACGAGTAAATGAGTCGAGCCGCCTCGGGCGTCTTGAAAGGTCCCACCATGTCCAAACCCCAAAGCTGCGAAGGGCAGGCGATGGGGATTATGCGTAGTCTGAAGCCGGTGAAGGGGCTTGGAGCGGAACACTGCACCTTGCACTTCTTGACTAGTTCCTTAGCTTCTTCGAGGCGATCGACCAAAAGAAACGTCTTGAAAGGCTTTGGCCCTGGCGCCCTCGAGGCCGCATGGTGACCACACTGCATACGATGGATGTCCTTGAGGATCGCTTGGCCTTGCTCACGATTCTCAGCGCTGGTGGACACCAGTGACATCTGCGTCGACTAGTGTCTGTTGACTATGGTGTAGGATGCCGCTCGGCGTTGTACTTGCCGAGCGAGTCTCATCTGCGAGCAACTCCTTGTTGACTAGGAACTTGAGGATGGGCTGCGCCCATGAAGGTGCTACTATCTCTTCCGCCACCACAGCTGACTTGGACAAGGTGGCTGGGCTGGGAGGCGGCGGGTTGGACTTTCTGCCGCTTGCTGAATTGAGGAATCTCTGGGCGGTGGCGCGAGTTCGAGCCGATCGGCCTGATCCCGCCAATGGCGCGATCTTGAACGGCGCGCAGATCCCGGGCTGGTGGCGCAGTCCCGGGCCGGCCGTAGCTTTCTTGAGGTCGCTTCTTTGGGGTCTTGGAGTCGGATCCGACTATCTCCGGGAAGCCGCACGAAAATGGAGTCGGATTCCGGTGAGGGCTTGATAGACGGCTTGAGGAGGCGCTGAAGGGCGACGCCAGAAGGTATCGCCTAGCGAGTGGAGCCTACTCGCGCCAATGCATCTTCTTGATCGTTGTCGTTTCTTTGTATGTGGAGGAATTCGCATCCTTCAAAATATCCGCTGAGTTGTTGCACCAAGAATCGGTAGCTTGCCATGTTTGCGTCTTTGGCGTCCCAGTCGCCGGACGACTGCTGGACCACCAAATCGGAGTCGCCATAGCACAGGATCCGGCGAATGCCGAGTTCCTTGGCAAGCCGGAGCCCATGGATGAGCGCTTCATATTCGGCGACGTTGTTGGAGGCGGCGAAGTGGATTTGCAGCACGTATCTGAGCTTGTCGCCCTTGGGGAGGTGAGGGCGACGCCGCTCCGAGGCGGGCGCATCTTGGAGCCGTCGAGTCACGATGCGCCAATGAGTGGAGTCGGCGCGGCGGTAATTGAGTCTCGGCAATGTCGGCGAAGTCGGCCAACGCCTGCGACTTGATGGCGGTGCGAGGTTGGTAGTAGATCGTGTAGGGAGCTAGATCGATAGCCCACTTGGCCACTCAGCGGAAGCATCTCGACTTCCGATGATCTCGGCGAGTGGGCGGTGCAAACCACGATGATTGGATGCTCTTGGAAGTAGGGCTTCACCTCTTGGCGGCAAAATGCACGCCGTAGCACATCTTCGGTAGTGAGGGTAGTTCGCTTGAGGTCGACATTACCTCGCTCGGGTAATATCTTGGCCTCACGACCGGGGCGCCTTGCCTTCCTCCTTGCGCTCGACTACAATAAGCTGTCTTGACTACCCGGTGGTGGCGGCGATGTACAAAGCATGGGCTCTTTGGGAGTCGGAGCCGCCAACCGAGGAGTCGCCAACATCTTCTTCGATTGGAGAAATGCCTCATCGCCTTGTGGTTCCATTCGAAAAAGTGGTCTTCTTCATCAGTTGATACAATGGCAGAGCTTTCTCGCCCAGCCGACTAATGAATCGGCTTATTGAAGCCAAGCAGCCGGTGAACTTCTGCACATCCAATAGTCGGCTGGGTACCTCCATCCTCTCTATGGCCTTGATCTTCACAGGGTTGCACTCTATGCCGCGTTCGGAGACCAGAAAACCAAGGAGTTGGCCGGCTGGGACTCCGAACACGCATTTCTCTGGATTGAGCTTGATCTGGAATCGGCGCAGATTCTCAAAGGTCTCTCTAAGATCCTTTAGCAGCGTCCCACGCTTCTCCGTCTTTACTACCACATCATCCACATAAACATGGGCATTCCTGCTGAGTTGCTTGAGGAGGCATTTCTGCATGCAACGCTGAAAGGTGGCGCCGGCATTCCTTAAGCCGAGCGTCATCGTCGGTGCGAAGGCTCCAAGCGGCGTGATGAATGCGGTCTTGATCTGTCTGCTGGATTCCGCTTGATCTGGTGATATCTGAGTATGCATCCAAGAAGCTCAACAGCTCGCATCCGGTGTGGAGTCTATCACTGATCAATCCTTGGCGAAGCAAGCGGGTCCTTTGGGCAGGCTTTGTTGAGGCTGGTGTAGTCGATGCACATCCGCCATTTGCTTGTTCTTCTTGATGCCAGCCGCAGGGTTGGCCAACCATTCCGGAAAAACACCTCCATGATGAATCCGGCTGCGGGGCGGGCTATCTCTTCTCCTCGACTCTTCTCTTCTCTTGACAGTAGGCGCAAGGGCTGCTGGTAGCTTCTATCGGCGACATGTAGCTTGTGCTCGGCGAATTCCGTCGGTACACTGGCATGTCCTTGGGGACCATGCGAAGATGTCCCGATTCTCACGGAGGAAATCGGCGAGCTCGCCTTCCTATTCTTTGTCGAGGCGGTGCCCATGACAGCGTATCTCTCTGGGTGCTCCGGGTCCAAGGGTATCTTCTTGGTTTCTTTAGCGGCTTGAATGATCATACGCCTCCGACTCCTTGGGGTCGGCGACATCTCCGGCCGCTTCCCAGCCATCGCCACGACACGATCAAGGAGCCGCTTCTCGGCGCGATCACGAGACTCGGCCAGCCGATTGCTCTCGGCAGCGCAAGTGGGCGACTTCTTGTAATCGCCCGGCAGCGGTCGAGATCCCCTTGGAGTCGGCATCTTCATCTTGAGGTAGGCGTAGTGGGAACCGCCATGAATTTGGCGGGCAGGCCGCCCTAGCAGAGCGTGGTACGGGCTCTCCAAATCCACCACCTCGAACCAGATCGGCTCTCGGCGGAAGTGATCTTTGTCTCCGAAGAGGACATCTATCAGGATCTTGCCAATCGGCGAGCAAGAGAGGCCGGGTACGATTCCATGGAACACGGTGCGGCTGCTCTGTAGCTGCCTCCGCCTGATTCCGAGCTTTTCCATGGTATCCTTGTACATGATGTTTATGCTGCTGCCTCCGTCTATCAGGACCCGCGAGAAACGGGCGGCTCGCTTGTAAGTGGCCAAGGTCACTCCGAGAACCAAGGCGTAAAAGCCCGGACTCGGCATCACCTCTGGGTGATCTGCCCGACTCCAGCTGATAGGCTTCTCGGACCAATGCATGAACTCAGGGGCTTCTGCTGCCACTGCGTTGACTTCTTGCTGCTGTTGGCGCATGCTGCACCGATCATCTGCGGGTGGTGAACACTCGTATGCTCCGTGCTCTTACGGAACTCGTCTTGGACCGCGCCGATTGGCGAGCGCCCGGCGCGGAGGCGGTGGAAGGCGGCGGCCCTACAGGTGGCGAGAGGGCAAGGCCGTCTCCTTGGCGATCTGACAAGCGGTGGCACTTTCGGTGGTGTGGTTCGACGGCTTCGCGCGCTGTGAAACTTGCAAGGACCATCGAGTCTGCTCATAGGAGAAAGCCGCAACCAATTGGACTTGCCGCCCATACGCCGTTTGGCGGGCGGCCCTTACAGTTCTTGATCTTCTCTTGCTGCGACCTGCCGATTGTTGGAAGTCGGCTGGGGGCCTACGCTTGTTGTCGTTCATTGCTGCTGCTGGCGTCTCGGCCGGCGTTACGGGTGCTGGGGTCACTTTGCGGCCAGCGTTGACTTGGATCTCCGTCTTCATAGAGGAGTCGGCCGTGGCGTGCTTATCGCTATGACTAGCAGTTAATTCGTCGAGGGTTTCAGGCTCGTCGCAGAGGAGCTTGTGCTTGAGGAGGGTGCCCTCTCGGCACCCGGCCGTGAAATACTCAATGTCCTGCACCTCGTGCACGCCCTCACAGGAGTTTCGGAGCTCGCCCCAGCGCGTGAGATAGTCGCGCGTCGATTCCTCGGGGCCTTGCATGCACAAGGAGAGCTGGCGCGGCTTAGGAGGTCACTTGTACGTGCTGGTGAAGTTGCGAATGAAGGCTTCGGTGAAGTCGACCCAGCTGTTGATGCTGCGGGGCTTCAGGCTGTTCAGCCACGTCCGGGCGTGCCACAGAGCATGAGGGGAACATACTTGACGGCGACTTCGCTTGTTGCCGTTAAGCGTCTTGGCGGCCGTAGAGTAGTCTATCGCCAATCTTCCGGCTTCACGGGCGGTGTACTTGGGCGTATCTCGGGGCGTGAACCCTTTGGGGAAGGGCTCGTCTCGATCTGGGGCCCAAACAAAGCGGACCCAGCTCGTCTTCTTCTTCTAACGCCGAGGACACTGTGGAGTCGGTCGATCCGGTGGCGGGCATCGTTCTCTCCGACTCCCTCTCGGCGACCAAAGCGATCTCCGAAGTCGGATGCTCAGCGGCGGCGAGAGACTTCGCCGTTCTCTCCGGCGAGGTGGCGGTAATCATCTCGCCGCTCCTTTGCTCTAGGGCGGCCATCTTGGTCGCTCCGATGGAGATCGAGTCCGGCAGTGGCTGCGCAGCGGCTCCTTCTCTCTCCTCCGCGGACTCCGCCCGGTCGGCGTCCGGGAGGTCGTGCCTTGATCTCGGCGAGGGTAAGTCGTCATTCTTACATTGCTGCGCGCGGCGGTAGCCCGCCTGCCGCGTTTTGCGCAGCAAGCTGCGTCGAGGAGTCTGCTGGACTCGCTCCGTCATCACGGCGCTCTTCACCGTCGAGGTTCCTCGGCTCTTGATGCGCCGCTTAGCGCGCGGATGTTCTCCGCAGGGGTGGCGTACACGGGGCGCTTCGCCCCGAACAGATCGGCGATGGCCGCGCCGCGCTCTCTGACCACGCCGAGACGGCTCGGCCCAGTCGGAGCCGGCGAGCCGCCCACAGCGCGGTCCATCTCGCGCTGATATGCTTCGGACAAGCGTCTCATACTTGCCAACTTCTTGGCGCCTTCAATGAGCTGAAGGCGGCGCTCTTCCAGCATCTCTGCGTCCGCGTCCTCTGGGAGGCGCGGACAGGTCTTCGAGACGCGAGCAGCGGGTCTGGCGTTTTCACGGAGTGCTCGCCGTGGCGATGGCGAGCACCTCCGTGGCGGCGCTTCGTCGCTCTCCTCGTCGGAAGCGGCTCGTCATCGCCACCACGTTGGTGGGGAAAGTATCAGCGTCTGGCGTCGGAGTCGACCAGCATCGGGTCGGAGGAGCCTCTGGACTCCAAGTCTGGCGGGCTCGCCGGCGACTTGAAGCTGGTCGAGGAGGCCCGCGAAAGGCTCGGGGCCTCCAGCGCCCGTGCTTAGCGCGCAGCTCGTCGGAGCGCACCTCGCCCGATGAGTTGGCGAGCCACTCGCTCTTGCAGGGCGGCGGCGCCAGCGCAGCGTCGATCTGGACTCCATCTGGCGAGCCGGGCTGGCTCGCTTCGCCAGGAGGAAGAGGGTTCCGTCGAAACAGATCTCCGGACGACGGTGCACCTCGCCCCACGGTGGGCGCCAAATGTCGGGGGTTGGATGCGACATATGCCAACGGGTGGCTTATCATGGTGGGGGCGAGTAGAACGTCGCGGTGCACAGAAGCGGGATGGCGAAGACATGCACGCTTGGCGAATCTTACCAACCGGGGCTCTCCGAGGAGATAACACCCCTACTGCTGCTCTGCGGGGTCTCCGCATGATCACTATGGGGAGATAGTACAATGGTGCTCCTCGAGCTGTGTGGAGGTAGGAAGGAGCCAGGCTAGCTCTTTCCCTTTAGCTATATGTCTAAACCTATCCAGGGCCGAACCCTTTGCATGGGTGCCCCGGGGGGTTTATATAGGCCTACCCCCCGGGGGCACAATGGTAATCCGACTGGGCGTGGCCCCCCAGTCGTCGGTCTCTCGTGTAGCCGTCTTTCCTGGCTTGACTCGGGCCCGCCATTGGCGGATCCAGCGGTCAAGCGAGGCTCTTGTCTGGCGCTCTTGATAGCGCAAGCTTCGGTCATGGGGTCGTGGAAGCAGTGCCGCCGTGTCGGCGATCACCGCCGCCACTCCCGTCAATCTGGTTTATGGCTTGTGGGGCCACTGGTGGGCGGCCTACTCAGGGAGGCCGACTCCATGAGGCCGTCTTGAACTCTCCGGCCGTCTTCTTCTATCTCACTGACGGGAGGCCCAGCGATCCCTGGGCCGTACTCGCCGCCGTCGTGGGCACAATGCCTCGTGTACTGTGGCTGAAGTCAAGGGAGGCGTGGCGGCAGTACCATGCCTCACCGGAGATTTCCTGGTGACGCGGCTCACTGTAGCCATTCCCTCTTCCCGTGGTTCCGAGGGGACAGCCACGACGGGGCTGTACCCTGCATCGGTCTTCGTGATAAGTCGCGGGCCGACTCTCACAGTCGGCCCCTTGAGAGGTCGCAAGCCCGGAGTCGGCTTGCTCCAGAGTCGCCAACTGAGGGCTCCGCTTCCTCGAAGGTCGTCAGCTGGGACTCGGCCTTCTCGAAGGTCGCCAGCTAGGACTCGGCCTTCTCGAAGGTCGCCCGCTGGGACTCGGCCTTCTCGAAGGTCGCCAGCTGGGACTCGGCCTGAGGGGCACGGCCTGCCCCGATGTCTTGAAAGATCTTGGGTCCTGGGTCAGCATACCCATGGCCCATTACTCCGACACACACCCACTAGTTTTCTTTTGTTGAGCTTTCATTCATTTATAGCTCTAGTGCATCCGTTGCATGGCAATCCCTACTCCTCATGTTGACATCAATTGATGGGCATCTCCATAGCCCGTTGATTATCCTCGTCAATGTGAAACTTTCTCTTGTTTTTGTCTTCTCCACACAATCCCCATCATCATATTCTATTCCACCCATAGTGCTATATCCATGGCTCACGCTCCTGTATTGCGTGAAAGTTGAAAAAGTTTGAGATTATTTAAGTACGAAACAATTGCTTGGCTTGTCATCGGGGTTGTAGAATTTGGAAACATCTTTGTGTGATGAAAATGAAGCATAGCCTAACTATATGATTTTGTAGGGATGAACTTTCTTTAGCCATGTTATTTTGAGAAGACATGATTACTTTTATTAGTATGCTTGAAGTGTTACTATTTCTTCTGTCAATATGAACTTTTATTTTGAATCATTAGGATCTGAACATTCATGCCACAATAAAGCAAATTACATTGAGAATTATGCTACGTAGCATTCCACATCAAAAATTCTGTTTTTATCATTTATCTACTTGAGGACGAGCATGAATTAAGCTTGGGGATGCTTGATATGTCTCCAACGTATCTATAATTTTTGATTGTTCCATGCTATTATATTACCCCTTTCAGATGTTTATGGGCTTTATTTTACACATTTATATCATTTTTGGGACTAACCTACTAACCGGAGGCCCAGCCCGTATTGCTGTTTTTTTGCCTATTTCAGTATTTCGAAGAAAAGGAATATCAAATGGAGTCCAAACGGAATGAAACCTTCGGGAGCGTGATTTTTGGAACGAACGTGATCCAGAGGACTTGGAGTGCAACTCAAGAAGCGATTGAGGCGGCCAGGAGATAGGAGGGCGCGCCCACCCCTACAGGGCACGCCCCCTGTCTCGTGGGCCCCACGGGCAGCCATCGACGAACTTCTTCCTCCTATATATACCCATGTACCCCGAAAACATCTAGGGAGCCAACGAAAAACAATTTCCACCGTTGTAACCTTCTGTATCCGCGAGATCCCATCTTGGAGCCTTCGCCGGCGCTCCGCCGGTGGGGGAATCAACCACCGAGGGCTTATACATCAACACCATAGCCCCTCCGATGAGTTGTGAGTAGTTTACCACAGACCTTCGGGTCCATAGTTATTAGCTAGATGGCTTCTCTCTTTTTGGATCTCAATACCATGTTCTCCCCCTCTCTTGTGGAGATCTATTCGATGTAACTCTTTTTTGCGGTGTGTTTGTCGAGATCCGATGAATTGTGGGTTTATGATCAAGTTTATCTATGAGAAATATTTGAATCTCCTCTGAATTCTTTTATGTACGATTGAGTTATCTTTGCAAGTCTCTTCGAATTATCAGTTTGGTTTGGCCTACTTGATTGAACTTTCTTGCCATGGGAGAAGTGCTTAGCTTTGGGTTCAATCTTGCGGTGTCCTTACGCAGTGACAAAAGGGGTTGCAAGGCACGTATTGTATTGTTGCCATCGACGATAAAAAGATGGGGTTTATATCATATTTCTTGAGTTTATCCCTCTACATCATGTCATCATTCTTAATGCATTACTCTGTTCTTATATGAACTTAATACTCTAGATGCATGCTAGATAGCGGTCGATGTGTGGAGTAATAGTAGTAGATGCAGGCAGGAGTCGGTCTACTTGTTGCGGATGTGATGCCTATATACATGATCATGCCTAGATAATCTCATAATTATTTGCTTTTCTATCAATTGCTGGACAGTAATTTGTTCACCCACCGTAATACTTATGCTATTTTGAGAGAAGCCACTAGTGAAACCTATGGCCCCCGGGTCTATCTTTTATCATATAAGCTTTCAATCTACTTTTATTTGCATCTTTACTTTTCCTATCTATATTATAAAATACCAAAAATATATTTATCTTATCATACTATCTCTATCAGATCTCACTTTCGCAAGTGGCTATGAAGGGACTGACAACCCCTTTACTGCATTGGTTGCGAGTGAAGGAAATATGCCCTAGAGGGAACAATAAAGTTATTATTTATTTCCTCATGTCATGGTAAATGTTTATTATTCATGCTAGAATTGTATTACCCGAAAACATAATACATGTGTGAATACATAGACAAACATAGTGTCACTAGTATGCCTCTACTTGACTAGCTCATGAATCAAAGATGCTTAAGTTTCCTAACCATAGACATCAGTTGTCATTTCATTAACGGGATCACATCATTAGGAGAATGATGTGATTGACTTGACCCATTCCGTTAGCTTAGCACTTGATCGTTTAGTATGTTGCTATTGCTTTCTTCATGACTTATACATGTTCCTATGACTATGAGATTATGTAACTCCCGATTACTAGAGGAACACTTTGTGTGCTACCAAACGTCACAACGTAACTAGGTGATTATAAATGTGCTCTGCAGGTGTCTACAAAGGTACTTGTTGAGTTGATGTATTTCGAGATTAGGATTTGTCACTCTGATTGTCGGAGAGGTATCTCTCGGCTTCTCGGTAATGCACATCACTATAAGCCTTGCAAGCAATGTAGCTAATGAGTTAGTTACGGGATGATGCATTACGAAATGAGTAAAGAGACTTCCGGTAACGAGATTGAACTAGGTATTGAGATACCGACGATCGAATCTCGGGCAAGTAACATATCGATGACAAAGGGAACAACGTATGTTGTTATGCGGTTTGACCGATAAAGATCTTCGTAGAATATGTAGGAGCCAATATGAGCATCAAGGTTCCGCTATTGGTTATTGACCGGAGACGTGTCTCGGTCATGTCTACATAGTTGTCGAACCCGTAGGGTCTGCACGCTTAAAGTTAGATGACAGTTATATTGTGAGTTTATGTGTTTTGATGTACCGAAGGTTGTTCGGAGTCCCGGATGTGATCACGGACATGACAAGGAGTCTCGAAATGGTCGAGACATAAAGATCGATATTTTGGACGACTATATTCGGACACCGAAATAGTTTCGGGGGTTATCAGATATATATCAGAGTACCGGGGGTTACCGGAACCCCCCGGGAAGCTATTGGGCTGTAAGGGCCTTAGTGGAAAGGAGAGAGGGAGGCCAGGAGGTGGCGCGCGGCCCCCATTGCCCCAATCTGAATTGGGAAAGTGAAGGGGGCGGCGGCCCTCCTTCTCCTTCCTTCTCTCCACCTCCTCCTTCCCCCTTCTCCTGCTTGGAATAGGAAGGGGGGGGGGGCAAACCTACTTGGAGTAGGATTGCCCCCCCTTGGGCGCGCCTCTCCCCTTGGTCGGCCCTCTCCTCCTCCCCCTTTATATACAGAGGAGGGGGGCACCCCATAGACACAACAATTGATCATTGATCTCTTAGCCGTGTGCGGTGCCCCCTTCCACCATAGCCCTCCTCGATAATATCGTAGCGGTGCTTAGGCAAAGCCCTGCGTCGGTAGAACATCATCATCGTCACCATGCCGTCATGCTGACGGAACTCTCCCTCGACACTCGGCTGGATCGGAGTTCGAGGGACGTCATCGAGCTGAATGTGTGCAAGAACTCGGAGTTGCCGTGCTTTCGGTGCTTGATCGGTCGGGCCGTGAAGACGTACGACTACATCAACCGCGTTGTGCTAACGCTTCCGCTTTCGGTCTATGAGGGTACGTGGACACACTCTCCCCTCTCGTTGCTATGCATCATGATGATCTTGCGTGTGCGTAGGAATTTTTTTGAAATTACTACGTTCCCCAACAGTGGCTTCCGAGCCAGGTTTTATGCGTTGATGTTATATGCACGAGTAGAACACAAGTGAGTTGTGGGCGATATAAGTCATACTGCTTACCAGCATGTCATACTTTGGTTTAGCGGTATTGTTGGACGAAGCGGTCTGGACCGACATTACGTGTACGCTTATGCGAGACTGGTTCTACCGACGTGCTTTGCACACAGGCGGCTGGCGGGTGTCAGTTTCTCCAACTTTAGTTGAACCTAGTGTGGCTACGCCCGGTCCTTGAGAAGGTTAAAACAACACTAACTTGACGAACTATCGTTGTGGTTTTGATGCGTAGGTAAGAACGGTTCTTGCTAAACCCGTAGCAGCCACGTAAAACTTGCAACAACAAAGTAGAGGACATCTAACTTGTTTTTGCAGGGTATGTTGTGATGTGATATGGTCAAGACGTGATGCTATATTTCATTGTATGAGATGATCATGTTTTGTAACCGAGTTATCGGCAATTGGCAGGAGCCATATGGTTGTCGCTTTATTGTATGCAATGCAATCGCCCTGTAATTGCTTTACTTTATCACTAAGCGGTAGCGATAGTCGTAGAAGCAATAGTTGGCGAGACGACAACGATACTACGATGGAGATCAAGGTGTCGCCCCGGTGACGATGGTGATCATGACGGTGCTTCGGAGATGGAGATCACAGGCACAAGATGATGATGGCCATATCATATCACTTATATTGATTGCATGTGATGTCTATCTTTTATGCATCTTTTGCTTTGATTGACGGTAGCATTATAAGATGATTTCTCACTAAATTTCAAGATAAAAGTGTTCTCCCTGAGTATGCACCGTTGCCAAAGTTCGTCGTGCCCAGACACCACATGATGATCGGGTGTGATAAGCTTTACGTCCATCTACAACGGGTGCAAGCCAGTTTTTGCACACGCAGAATACTCAGGTTAAACTTGACGAGCCTTGCATATGCAGATATGGCCTCGGAACACTGAGACCGAAAGGTCGAGCGTGAATCATATAGTAGATATGATCAACATCGTGATGTTCACCATTGAAAACTACTCCATTTCACGTGATGATCGGTTATGGTTTAGTTGATTTGGATAACGTGATCACTTAGATGATTAGAAGGATGTCTATCTAAGTGGGAGTTCTTAAGTAATATGATTAACTGAACTTAAATTTTTCATGAACTTAGTACCTGATAGTATTTTGCCGTCTATGTTTGTTGTAGATAGATGGCACGTGCTGTTGCTCTGTTGAATTTTAATGCGTTCCTTGAGAAAGCAAAGTTGAAAGATGATGGTACTAATTACACGGGCTGGGTCCGTAACTTGAGGATTATCCTCATTGCTGCACAGAAGAATTACGTCCTGGAAGCACCGCTAGGTGCCAAACCTGCTGCAGGAGCAACACCAGATGTTATGAACGTCTGGCAGAGCAAAGCTGATGACTACTCGATAGTTCAGTGTGCCATGCTTTATGGCTTAGAACCGGGGCTTCAACGACGTTTTGAACGTCATGGAGCATATGAGATGTTCCAGGAGTTGAAGTTAATATTTCAAGCAAATGCCCGGATTGAGAGATATGAAGTCTCCAATAAGTTCTACAGCTGCAAGATGGAGGAGAACAGTTCTGTCAGTGAGCATATACAGAGAATGTCTAGGTATAACAATCACTTGATTCAACAAGGAGTTAATCTTCCGGATGATAGCGTCATTGACAGAATTCTTCAATCACTGCCACCAAGCTACAAGAGCTTTGTGGTGAACTATAATATGCAAGGGATGGATAAGACAATTCCCGAGCTCTTCGCAGTGCTAAAGGCTACGGAGGTAGAAATCAAGAAGGAGCATCAAGTGTTGATGGTCAATAAGACCACCAGTTTCAAGAAAAAGGGCAAAGGGAAAAAGAAGGGGAACTTCAAGAAGAACAACAAACAAGTTGCTGCTCAAGAGAAGAAACCCAAGTCTGGACCTAAGCACGAGATCGAGTGCTTCTCTGCAAGCGATCGGTCATTTGAAGCGAAATGCCCCAAGTATTTGGCAGATAAGAAGGATGGCAAGGTGAACAAAGGTATATGTGATATACATGTTATTGATGTGTACCTTACCAGAGCTCGTAGTAGCATATGGGTATTTGATACTGGTTCTGTTGCTAATATTTGCAACTCGAAACAGGGACTACGGATTAAGCGGACACTGGCTAAGGACGAGGTGACGATGCGTGTGGGAAATGGTTCCAAAGTCGATGTGATCGCCGTCGGCACGCTACCTCTACATCTACCTTCGGGATTAGTTTTAGACCTAAGTAATTGTAATTTGGTGCCAGCGTTGAGCATGACCATTATATCTGGATCTTGTTTGATGCAAGATGGTTATTCATTTAAATCAGAGAATAATGGTTGTTCTATTTATATGAGTAATATCTTTTATGGTCATGCACCCTTGAAGAGTGGTCTATTTTTATTGAATCTCGATAGTAGTGATACACATATTCATAGTGTTGAAACCAAAAGATGCAGAGTTGATAATGATAGTGCAACTTATTTGTGGCACTGCCGTTTAGGTCATATTGGTGTAAAGCACATGAAGAAACTCCATACTGATGGACATTTGGAATCACTTGATTATGAATCACTTGGTACTTGCGAACCATGCCTCATGGGCAAGATGACTAAAACGCCGTTCTCCGGAACTATGGAGCGAGCAACTGATTTGTTGGAAATCATACATACTGATGTATGTGGTCCAATGAATGTTGAGGCTCACGGTGGGTATCACAGATGATTTGAGCAGATATGGGTATATCTACTTAATGAAACATAAGTCTAAAACATTTGAAAAGTTCAAAGAATTTCAGAGTGAAGTTGAAAATCATCGTAACAAGAAAATAAAGTTTCTACGATCTGATCGTGGAGGAGAATATTTGAGTTACGAGTTTGGTCTACATTCGAAACAATGCGGAATAGTTTTGCAACTCACGCACCCGGAACACCACAGCGTAATGGTGTGTCCGAACGTCGTAATCGTACTTTACTAGATATGGCGCGATCTATGATGTCTCTTACTGATTTACCTCTATCGTTTTGGGGTTATGCTTTAGAGACGGCCGCATTCACGTTAAATAGGGAACCATCAAAATCCGTTGAGACGACACCTTATGAACTGTGGTTTGGCAAGAAACCAAAGTTGTCGTTTCTTAAAGTTTGGGGCTGCGATGCTTATGTGAAAAAATTCAACCTGATAAGCTCGAACTCAAATCGGGAAATGTGTCTTCATAGGATACCCAAAGGAAACTGTTGGGTACACCTTCTATCACAGATCCGAAGGCAAGATATTTGTTGCAAAGAATGGATCCTTTCTAGAGAAGGAGTTTCTCTCGAAAGAAGTGAGTGCGAGGAAAGTAGAACTTGACGAGGTAACTGTACCTGCTCCCTTATTGGAAAATAGTTCATCACGGAAACCGGTTCCTATGACGACTACACAAATTAGTGAGGAAGTTGATGATATTGATCATGAAACTTCAGATCAAGTTACTACCGAACCTCGTAGGTCAACCAGAGTAAGGTCCACACCAGAGTGGTATGGAAATCCTATTGTGGAGGTCATGTTACTTGACCATGGCGAACCTATGAACTATGAGGAAGCGATGATGAGCCCAGATACCGCAAAATGGCTTGAGGCCATGAATTCTGAGATGGGATCCAAGTATGAGAACAAAGTGTGGACTTTGGTTGACTTGCCCGATGATCGGCCAGCCATCGAGGATAAATGGATCGTCAAGAAGAAGACTGATGCTGATGGTAATGTTACTGTCTACAAAGCTCAACTTGTTGCAAAAGGTTTTCGACAAGTTCAAGGGGTTGACTATGATGAGACTTTCTCACCCGTAGCGATGCTTAAGTCTACCCGAATCATGTTAGCAATTGCTGCATTTTATGATTATGAAATTTGGCAAATGGATGTCAAAACTGCATTCCTGAATGGATTTCTGGAAGAAGAGTTGTATATGATGCAACCAGAAGGTTTTGTCGATCCAAAGGATGCTAACAAAGTGTGCAAGCTCCAGCGATCCATTTATGGACTAGTGCAAGCCTCTCATAGTTGTAATAAACGCTTTGATAGTGTGATCAAAGCATGTAGTTTCATACAGACTTTTGGAGAAGCCTGTATTTACAAGAAAGTGAGTGGGAGCTCTGTAGCATTTCTAATATTATATGTGGACAACACATTATTGATTGGAAATGATATAGAATTTCTGGATAGCATAAAAGGATACTTGAATAAAAGTTTTTCAATGAAAGACCTCGGTGAAGCTGCTTACATATTGGGCATCAAGATATATAGAGATAGATCAAGATGCTTAATTGGACTTTCACAAAGTACATACCTTGATAAAGTTTTGAAAAAGTTCAAAATGGATCCAGCAAGGAAAGGGTTCTTGCCAGTAATACAAGGTGTGAAATTGAGTCAGACTCAATGCCCGACCACTACAGAAGATAGAGTGAAAATGAAAGAAGTTCCCTTTGATTCAGCCATAGGCTCTATCATGTATGCAATGCTATGTACCGGACCTGATGTGTGCCTTGCTATTAGTTTAGCAGGGAGGTACCAAAGTAATCCAGGAGTGGACCACTGGACAACGGTCAAGAACATCCTGAAATACCTGAAAAGGACTAAGGATATGTTTCTCGTTTATGAAGGTGACAAAGAGCTAATCGTAAATGGTTACATCCATGCAAGCTTTGACACTGATCCAGACGATTCTAAATCGCAAACCGGATACGTGTTTATATTAAACGGTGGAGCTGTCAGTTCGTGCAGTTCTAAACAAAGCATCGTGGCGGGATCTACATGTGAAGCGGAGTACATAGCTGCTTCGGAAGCAGCAAATGAAGGAGTCTGGATGAAGGAGTTCATATCCGATCTAGGTGTCATACCTAGTGCATCGGGTCCAATGAAAATCTTTTGTGACAATACAGGTGCAATTGCCTTGGCAAAGGAATCCAGATTTCACAAGAGAACCAAGCACATCAAGATAAGCTTCAATTCCATCCGGGACCAAGTCCAGGTGAGAGACATAGAGATTTGCAAGATACATACGGATCTGAATGTTGCAGACCCGTTGACTAAGCCTCTCCCACGAGCAAAACATGATCAACACCAAGGCTCCATGGGTGTTAGAATCATTACTATGTAATCTAGATTATTGACTCTAGTGCAAGTGGGAGACTGAAGGCAATATGCCCTAGAGGCAATAATAAAGTTATTATTTATTTCCTCATATCATGGTAAATTTTTGTTATTCATGCTAGAATTGTATTACCTGGAAACATAATACATGTGTGAATACATAGACAAACATAGTGTCACTAGTATGCCTCTACCTGACTAGCTCGTGAATCAAAGATGGTTAAGTTTCCTAACCATAGACATGAGTTTTAATTTGATTAACGGGATCACATCATTAGGAGAATGATGTGATTGACTTGACCCATTCCGTTAGCTTAGCACTTGAACATTTAGTATGTTGCTATTGCTTTCTTCATGACTTATACATGTTCCTACGTTTATGAGATTATGTAACTCCCGATTACCGAGGAACACTTTGTGTGCTACCAAACGTCAAAACATAACCGGGTGATTATAAAGGTGCTCTACAGGTGTCTCCGAAGGTACTTGTTGAGTTGACGTATTTCAAGATTAGGATTTGTCACTCCGATTGTCGGAGAGGTATCTCTGGGCCCTCTTGGTAATGCACATCACTATAAGCCTTGCAAGCAGTGTAGCTAATGAGTTAGTTACGGGATGATGCATTACGTAACGAGTAAAGATACTTGCCGGTAACGAGATTGAACTAGGTATTGAGATACCGACGATCGAATCTCGGGCAAGTAACATACCGATGACAAATGGAACAACGTATATTGTTATGCGGTTTGACCGATAAAGATCTTCGTAGAATATGTAGGAGCCAATATGAGCATCCAAGTTCCACTATTTGTTATTGACCGGAGACGTGTCTCGGTCATGTCTACATAGTTCTCGAACCCGGAGGGTCCGCACGCTTAAAGTTAGATGATAGTTATATTATGAGTTTATGTATTTTGATGTACTGAAGGTTGTTCGGAGTCCCGGATGTGATCACAGACATGATGAGGAGTCTCAAAATGGTTGAGACATAAAGATCAATATATTGGACGACTATATTCGGACACCGGAATAGTTCCGGGGGTTATCGGATATATATCGGAGTACCGGGGGCTACCGGAACCCCCCGGGAAGCTATTGGGCCTTCTGGGCCTTAGTGGAAAGGAGAGAGGGAGGCCAGGAGGTGTCGCGCGACCTGAGGGAGTCTTGGATTAGGGGGTATCCGGATAGCCGAACTGTGTACAACGTCCGTACTATTGAAGCGTGAAGATACAAGACTCAAGACTCCGGCCCGTGTCCGGATGGGACTTTCCTTGGTGTGGAAGGCAAGCTTGGCGATCTGGATATTATAATTCCTTCTTTGTAACCGACTCCATGTAAACCCTAGCCCTCTCAAGTGTCTATATAAACCAGAGAGGTTGGTCCTTAGAAGGCCGATCACAATTACATTCATACCATCATAGGCTAGCTCCTAGGGTTTAGCCTCTACGATCTCGTGGTAGATGTACTCTTGTACTACCCATATCATGAATATTAATCAAGCAGGAAGTAGGGTTTTACCTCCATCGAGAGGGCCCGAACCTGGGTAAACATCTGTGTCCCTTGCTTCCTATTACCATCAGCCTTGATGCACAGATCGGGACCCCCTACCCGAGATCCGCCGGTTTTGACACCAACATTGGTGCTTTCATTGAGAGTTCCTCTGTGTCGTTGCTGCCGGGCTTGATGGCTCCTTCAATCATCGTCAACGACACGGTCCAGGCTGAGACTTTCCTCCACGAACAGATCTTTGTGTTCGGTGGCTTCGCACTGCGGGCCAATTCGCTTGGCCATTTGGAGCAGATCGACAGCTACACCCCTGGCCATCAAATAAGGTTCGGAAACCTTAACTATACGGCGGATATCCGCGGAGACTTGATCTTCGACGGATTCGGGCCAGCGCCAGAAGCGCCGAACAGTCGCAATGAGGACGGCTTAGACATGCTGTTAGACGTTGCTTGGGATATCGTCCCAGCAGAAGCCTCGGATATAAATCCGGAACAGGTTGCTTCGCCTAAGGACGGAGGGCTTGACCCCGCCCCGCAGGCTGTACCTCCATCGGCGATGGAGCCGAACACAGGTTTCACCTCTGAGGGAACCTATGACTCTGGACCCCCGGATTCATATCCGGACGCAAGTTCCAGTCCGCGCGCCCCCGACCCCGCCGATCCTGGTTGGGCTCCGGTGATGGAGTTCACCGCGGCGCACGGTTTTTAGCACTCGCCCTTTGGCGACATGCTGGACTTATTGAAGTCTCTTGATACGTCTCCGTCGTATCTATAATTTTTGATTCGTCCATGCCAATATTATTCACTTTCATATACTTTTTGGCAACTTTTTATATTATTTTGGGACTAACATATTGATCCGATGCCCGATGCGCCTCTGTCATTGCATGTTTTTGTTTATGAAACCCAATATCAAACGGAGTCCAAACGGGATAAAAACGGACGGAGATTTTTTTTGGAATATTTATGATTTTTGGGAAGTAAAATCAACGCGAGATGGTGTCCGAGGTGGTCACGAGGTAGGGGGCGCGCCCTACCCCCCGCAGGCGCGCCCCTAACCCTAGTGGTCCACCCATAAGGCGGTTGATGCTCTTCTTTTGGTGCACGAAAGATAATTTTATGAGAAAGATCTGGGTGAAAGATTCGCCCCAATCGGAGTTACAGATCTCCAGATATAAAGGAGACGGTGAAGGGGTTGAATCAGAGAACGCAGAAACAAAGAGATAGATCCAATCTCGGAGGGTCTCTCGCCCCTCCCAAGCCATGGGAGCCAACGACCAGAGGGGAAACCCTTCTCCCATCTAGGGAGAAGGTCAAGGAAGAAGAAGAAGAAGGGCGGCTCTCTCCCCCTTGCTTCTGGTGGTGCCGGAACGCCGCCGGGGCCCATCATCATCACCGCGATCTTCACCAACACCACCGTCATCTTCACCAACATCTCCATCACCTTCCCCCTTCTATCTACAGCGGTCCACTCTCCTGCAAGTCGCTGTACCGTCTACTTGAACATGGTGCTCTATGCCTCATATTATTTTCCAATGATGTGTTGCCATCCTATGATGTCTGAGTAGATTTTCGTTGTCCTATCGGTGATTGATGAATTGCTATGATTGGTTTGAGTTGCATGTTTATTATTGGTGCTGTCCTATGGTGCCCTCCGTGTCGCGCAAGCATGAGGGATTCCCGCTGTAGGTTTTGCAATATGTTTATGATTTGCTTATGGTGGGTGGCATGAGTGACAGAAGCACAGACCCGAGTAAGTAGGTTGTTTGCATATGGGATAAAAGGGGACTTGATACTTTAATGCTATGGTTGGGTTTTACCTTAATGAATCTTTAGTAGTTGCGGATGCTTGCTAGAGTTCCAATCATAAGTGCATATGATCCAAGTAGAGAAAGTATGTTAGCTTATGCCTCTCCCTCAAATAGAATTGCAATAGCGATTACCGGTCTAGTAACATAGTCAATTGCTTAGGGACAATTCCACAACTCGTACCACCACTTTTCCACACTCGGTATATTTACTTTATTGTTCTTTATCTAAACAGCCCCTAGTTTATATTTACGTGTTCTTTACTTTCTTGCAAACCTATCCTATCATATCTACAAAGTACTTCTAGTTTCATACTTGTTCTAGGTAAAGAGCGTCAGCGTCGTGAGAGTCATATCGATGGCGATAGGACTTGAGAGAGTATTTGTTCTACCTTTAGCTCCTCGTTGGGTTCGACACTCTTACTTATCGAAAGAGGCTACAACTATCCCGTATACTTGCGGGTTATCAAGACCTTTTTCTGGCGCCGTTGCCGGGGAGCAATAGCGTGGGGTGAATATTTTCGTGTGTGCTTGTTTGCTTTATCACTAAGTAATTTTTATTTGCTGTTCTTAGTTGTTTCCTATCTTTAGCTATGGGTAGGAAACGCAAAATACCGAAAAATTTAGTTGTACCTACTGCTCCAATGGTCGAAGAACCACTCAAAATCTATCACACTACTGAAGCTTTTTACTTGGATCATCTTCGATCCCTATGTGCTCGTGCTGAAACCCCAACTAGCTTAGTTGAGGGCAAATCTTTAGATAAGAATGCTTGTTATGTGCGACACCGTATATCTGAAAAAGGGAAACTAATATGGGGTCAAATTCAAATTCAACGTTTGCAATGATATGCTTGGAATTTATGTGAAATATATGATGTTACTTGTTATTCTGAAGACCCTAAGAAACACCTACCCTATCAATGCTTGTTTAGTGATAATGGAATCATATCTTCGTATGCTAAGGGTGTTTACAATTACTATGATGTTCAACAAATTAAAGAATTTGTTACTTTTAAGGGTGCTTATGAAATTGCTTCTTTGATTGAAACGTATGATGCTACATTTCACAAATCTGAAAATTTTGCCATACTTGAATATTGCTATGAGAATTATGCTTCTAATGCCTATGTTAAACAATTTATTGAGGAAGTCTCCGCTGTCCAAGAAGAGAAAAATATTTTGTAGGAAGCTATGGAAGAAGAAATTGATGAAATTGTGAGCTCATTGGATGAAAAAGATGATGAGGAGAGCGAAGAACAAAAGGAGGAAGAGCGGATTGATCACCCGTGCCCACCTTCTAATGAGAGTAACTCTTCAACTCATACATTGTCTAATTCCCCTTCGTGCTTACCGAAGGATGATTTCTATGATGACTATTATGATCCCATTAATTCTCTTGAAATATCCCTTTTTGATGATGCTTGCTATGCTTGTGGCCAAGATGCCAATATGAATTATGCTTATGGAGATGAACTTGCTATAGTTCCTTATGTTAAACATGAGATTGTTGCTATTGCACCCACGTATGATAGTCCTATTATCTTTTTGAATTCTCCCTGCTACACTATATCGGAGAAGTTTGTGCTTATTTAGGATTATATTGATGGGTTGCCTTTTACTACTACACATGATGATTTTGATGAATATAATATGCATGTGCTTGCTGCTCCTACTTGCAATTATTATGAGAGAGGAACTATATCTCGACCTCTCTATGTTTCCCACGCAATGAAATTGCAAGAAACTGCTTATACTATGCATTGGCCTTCATGTGTGCATGAATTGTTCTTTTATGACATGCTGATGCATAGGAAGAGAGTTAGACTTTGTCATTACATGATATATGTTACTTTGTGCTTACTACTAAATTACAAATCATTGTTAATTAAAATTGGCTTTGATATACCTTGGGATCCGGGTGGATTCACTACTTGAGCACTTTATGCCTAGCTTAATGGCTTTATAGAAAGCGCTGCCAGGGAGACAACCCAGAAGTTTTAGAGAGTCATTTATTTCTGTTGAGTGCTTTCATATAGTTGAAAAACAACAAAAATAAAGAGGGGAACCCAAAACTTTTCAAAAAGAGAAGTGAAAGTGAGAGAGACGAGCATTGTGAAAGTGGGGGACGTCCTTGAACTTTGTTCATGCCCATGGGAACTTTGTGAATCTTAATTACAGAAACTTTTCACTAAAAATAATTATCCCCTTGTTACAATTCTATTGTATTATAAAAATAATGTGCCAAGGTTTGCCTTTAGGATGTCTACAATGCTTGTTGGTTTGTATGGTGCAGGACAGAAACTTCGGCTGTAGTGCGCGATTTTACATTTTTAACTGGAACATCAATTGGTTCTCATTCCTTTTGCACTATATTGCTATACAACTTTTTTATTTTTCCTAATATAGGTAGAATTTGTGGGGTAACATAAGTATGGTGGATGTTCAGATTGCTACAGACTTTTCTGTTATTGACAGATTTAGTTTTTGATGCATAGTTTGCTTGTTTTGATGAATCTATCAATTTATATCAGTGGATTAAGCCATGAAAAAAGTTATATTACAGTAGACACAATGCAAAAACAAAATATGAATTGGTTTTCAACAGTACTTAGAGTGGTGATTTGCTTTGTTATACTAACAGATCTTACCGAGTTTTCTATTGAGGTTTTGTATGGATGTAGTGTCTAATCGAGGATGTTTCGATGTGAGAAGAAGGAAGAGAGTCAAGAGCTCAAGCTTGGGGATGCCCGAGGCACCCCAAGTAAATATTCATGGAGACTCAAGTGTCTAAGCTTGGGGATGCTGGGGAGGCATCCCCTCTTTCTTCAGCAAGTATCAGTATGTTTTCGAATTCGTTTCGTTCATGCATTATGTGCAAGTCTTGGAGCGTCTTTTGCATTTAGTTTTCATTTTTCCTTTATGCACCATGCTTGTATGAGATAGTCATTGGTTGATTTATAGAATGATCATTGCACTTCACTTAAATCTTTTTGAGTGTGGCTTTATAGAATGCTTCATGTGCTTCACTTATATCATTTGAAGTTGGATTGCCTGTTTCTCTTTACATAGAAAACCGCCATTTGTAGAATACTCTTTTGCTTCACTTATATTTGTTAGAGCGTGGGCATATCTTTTGTAGAAATAATTAAACTCTCTTGCTTCACTTATATCTATTTAGAGAGATGACAAGAATTGGTCATTCACATGGTTAGTCATAAAATCCTACATAAACTTGTAGATCGCTGAATATGATATGTTTGATTCCTTGCAATAGTTTTGTGATACAAAGATGGTGATATTAGAGTTATGCTAGTGGGTGGTTGTGGATTGTAGAGACACTTGTGTTGAGGTTTGCAAGTCCCGCAGCATGCACGTATGGTAACTGTTGTGTGACAAATTTGAAGCATGGGGTGTTTCTTTGATTGTCTTCCTTATGAGTGGCGGTCGGGGACGAGCGATGGTCTTTTCCTACCAATCTCTCCCCCTAGGGGCATGCGTAGTAGTACTTTGCTTCGAGGGCTAATAAACTTTTGCAATAAGTATATGAGTTCTTTATGACTAATGTGAGTCCATGGATTATACGCACTCTCACCCTTCCATCATTGCTAGCATCTTCGGTACCGTGCATTGCCCTTTCTCACCTCGAGAGTTGGTGCAAACTTCACCGGTGCATCCAAACCCCGTGATATGATACGCTCTATCACACATAAGCCTCATTATATATTCCTCAAAACAGCCACCATACCTACCTATCATGGCATTTACATAGCCATTCCGAGATATATTGCCTTGCAACTATCATCATCATCATATACATGACTTGAGCATTTATGGTCATATTGCTTTGCATGATCGTAAGATAGCTAGCATGATGTTTTCATGGCTTGTCCTTTTTTGATGTCATTGCTATGCTAGATCATTGCACATCCCGGTACACCGCCGGAAGCTTTCATATAGAGTCATATCTTTGTTCTAGTATCGAGTTGTAATGCTGAGTTGTAAGTAAATAAAAGTGTGATCATCATCATTATAGAGCATTGCCCCATGAAAAAAAAGAAAAAAAAGAAAAAAAGGGAAAGGCCAAAGAAGCCTAAATAAAAAAAAGGGGGGCCAAAGAAGCCCACCAAAAAAAGAGAAAATAAAAGGGGCAATGTTACTATCTCTTTTTCCACACTTGTGCTTCATATAGATTGTCTCCTATGTTGTCACTTTCATATACTAGTGGGAATTTTCATTATAGAACTTGGCTTGTATATTCCAACGATGGGCTTCCTGAAATGCCCTAGGTCTTCATGAGCAAGCAAGTTGGATGCACACCCACTTAGTTTCTTTTGTTGAGCTTTCATACACGTATAGCTCTTAGTGCATCCATTGCATGGCAATCCCTACTCCTCGCATTGACATCAGTTGATGGGCATCTCCATAGCCCGTTGATTAGCCACGTCAATGTGAGACTTTCTCCTTTTTTGTCTTCTCCACATAACCTCCATCATTATATTCTATTCCACATATAGTGCTATATCCATGGCTTGCGCTCATGTATTGCGTGAGGGTTGAAAAAGCTGAAGCGCGTTAAAAAGTATGAACCAATTGCTCGGCTTGTCATCGGGGTTGTGCATGATGGGGGCATTTTGTGTGACGCAAATGAAGCATGGCCAAACTATATGATTTTGTAGAGATAAGCTTGCTTTGGCCTTGTTGTTTTGAAAAGACATGATTGCTTTATTGGTACGCTCGAGGTATTATTGTTTTTATGTCAAATGATAGACTATTGCTTTGAATCACTCGTGTCTTAATATTCATGCCATGATTACACATATGATCAAGGTTATGCTAGGTAGCATTCCACATCAAAAATCATTCTTTTTTATCATTTACCTACTCGAGGACGAGCAGGAATTAAGCTTGGGGATGCTGATATGTCTCCGTCGTATCTATAATTTTTGATTGTTCCATGCCAATATTATTCACTTTCATATACTTTTTGGCAAATTTTTATATTATTTTTGGGACTAAAATATTGATCCAGAGCCCAGTGCCAGTTCCTGTCTGTTGCATGTTTTTTGTTTCGCAGAAACCCAATATCAAACGGAGTCCAAACGGGATAATAATGGACGGAGATTTTTTTGGAATATTTATGATTTTTCGGAAGTAAAATCAACGCGAGACGGTGTCCGAGGTGGTCACAAGGTAGGGGGGCGCGCCCTACACCCCCAGGCACGCCCCTGACCCTCGTGGTCCACCCATAAGGCGGTTGATGCTCTTCTGTTGGAGCAAGAAATATAATTTTATGAGAAAGATCTGTGCGAAAGATTCACCCTATCGGAGTTACGGATCTCCAGATATAAAGGAAACGGTGAAGGGGTTGAATCTGAGAACGCAGAAACAGAGAGATATATCCAATCTCGGAGGGCTCTCATCCCTCCCAAGCTATGGGAGCCAAGGAACAGAGGGGAAACTCTTCTCCCATCTAGGGAGAAGGTCAAGGAAGAAGAATAAGAAGGGGGGCTCTCTCCCCTTGCTTCCGGTGGCGCCGGAACACCGCCGGGGGCCATCATCATCACCGAGATATTCACCAACACCACCGTCATCTTCACCAACATCTCCATCACCTTCCCCCTTCTATCTACAGCGGTCCACTCTCCCGCAACCCACTGTACCCTCTACTTGAACAAGGTGCTCTATGCCTCATATTATTTTCCAATGATCTGTTGCCATCCTATGATGTCTGAGTAGATTTTCGTTGTCCTATCGGTGATTGATGAATTGCTATGATTGGTTTGAGTAGCATGTTTTATTATTGGTTCTGTCCTATGGTGCCCTCCGTGTCGCGCAAGCGTGAGGGATTCCCGCTGTAGGGTTTGCAATATGTTTATGATTTGCTTATGGTGGGTGGCGTGAGTGACAGAAACACAGACCCGAGTAAGTAGGTTGTTTGCGTATGGGATAAAAGGGGACTTGATACTTTAATGCTATGGTTGGGTTTTACCTTAATGAATCTTTAGTAGTTGCGGATGCTTGCTAGAGTTCCAATCATAAGTGCATATGATCCAAGTAGGGAAAGTATGATAGCTTATGCCTCTCCCTCAAATAGAATTGCAATAGCGATTACCGGTCTAGTAACATAGTCAATTGCTTCGGGACAATTCCACAACTCCTACCACCACTTTTCCACACTCGCTATATTTACTTTATTGTTCTTTATCTACACAGCCCCTAGTTTATATTTACGTGTTCTTTACTTTCTTGCAAACTTATCCTATCATACCTACAAAGTACTTCTAGTTTCATACTTGTTCTAGGTAAAGCGAACATCAAGCATGCGTAGAGTCGTATCAGTGGCCGATAGGACTTGAGAGAGGATTTGTCCTACCTTTAGGTCCTCGTTGGGTTCGACACTCTTACTTATCGAAAGAGGCTACAACTATCCCGTATACTTGCGGGTTATCATCTCTCTCCTTGTCAGGAGACTCCGGGCCGAACTATGTCCAACTCGAGTGGGAAGCAGACAATGATGGAATTCGTTGCCCACCCACCACCCACTTCATTGCCATGATCGATGATCTAACCGACGTGCTTGACTTCGACTCCGAAGACATCGACGGTATGGACGACGATGTAGGAGAATCACAGGAGCCACCGCTCACCGGGCGGTGGACGGCCACCTCCTCATATGATATATATATATATATATATATATATATATATATATATATAGTGGACACTCCGAAGGAAACTAATGGCAACGAGGCAACGGAGGACAACCCCTCGGGAAGAAAATCAAAGAATGGGCGTCGTCGGCGCCGCTCCAAGCCCCGCCATAGCAACACCGGCCCCGGAGGTGAAAATAATCCGGATGGCGCCGAAGAAGAATATGACCCTGATCAGCCCTCCTTTGAGCAGGCCGAACTGGAAGATGAGCAGGTCATCCCAGAAGAACAGGCGACAGCCGCATACCCGGAGGAGGACAACTACATGCCCCCCTCCGAAGACGAGATCAGCCTCGGCGACGAGGAGTTCGGCGTACCTAAGGATCCTTTGGAGTAGGAGCGCTTCAAGTGTAGGATTATAGCCACTGCAAGTAGCCTGAAGAAGAAGCAGCAGCAACTACAAGCTGATCAAGACCTGCTCACAGATAGATGGACTGAAGTCCTGGCAGCCGAGGAATATGGACTCGAACGCCAAACGGCTGACCTGCCACCCCGTGGCCGGGACAAAACGGGATACCAGCCCGGATACCAGCCCGCACCCCGACGCAGATACACTACGGTTCAGGGCAACATGCACGACATGCAAGATATTCTGGACAATAAAGCAGGATAGCCAAGATCGATCTACGGATCGAGGGGGCACGCCCCAGTGCGTGACGACAATCGTCATGCCAGATACAGCATTAACAAATCCGGCGGGGCCGAACATAGCAACCCAGACCAATCCGACCTGCGTAGCCACATAGCCTGGCACAAAGGCGCCGCACACCCCCTCTGGTTCACGGACGAAGTAATGGATCATGAATTCCCAGAAGGGTTCAAACCCGTAAACATCGAATCATACGATGGCACAACAAACCCCGCAGCATGGATCGAAGACTTCCTTCTCCACATTCACATGGCCCGCGGAGATGATCTACACGCCATCAAGTATCTCCCCCTTAAGATCAAAGGACCAGCCTGACACTGGTTAAACAGCCTGCCAACAAGTTCCATTGGCAGTTGGGAAAACCTGGAAGATGCATTGCTTGACAACTTCCAGGGCACATATGTGCGACCACCAAACACTGATGACCTGAGCCACATTACTCAACAGCCCGGAGAGTCAGCCCGGAAATTCTGGACTCGGTTCCTCACTAAAAAGAACCAAATAGTAGACTGTCCGGACGCCGAAGCCCTGGCGGCTTTTAAGCATAATATCTGTTATGAGTGGCTCGCTCGAAACCTCGGCCAGGAAAACCCAAGTCTATGGCAGCTCTCACAACCCTAATGACCCGTTTTTGTGCGGGTGAGGATAGCTGGTTGGCTCGTAGCAGCACCACGCCACATTCCGGCACTTCGAACGGCCGTGATGCTAACGGCAAGCCACGGCGCAACAGACATAAGAGATGGAACAACGGGGATAGAACAGAAGACACGGAAGTCAACACCGGATTCAGCAGACCTAAATCCGGACAGCGGAAAAGCCGTTCAAAAGAAATAATCAGGGACCGTCCAGTCTGGACCGCATACTAGAGCGCTCATGCCAAATTCATGGCACACCGGACAAACCAGCCAACCACACCAATAGAGACTGCTGGGTGTTCAAACAGGCCGGCAAGATAAACACCAAAAACAAGGACAAGGGGCTGCACAGCGACGATGAGTTTGAGCCCCGGCGTCCGAATATGGGGGGGGGGGGCAGAAGAAATTTCTCCCCCAGGTGAAAACGGTCAATATGATCTATGCCACTCACATCCCCAAGCCGGAACGGAAGCGGGCACTACGGGACATCTATGCGATGGAGCCAGTCACCCCCAAGTTCAACCCATGGTCAACTTGTCCGATCACCTTTGACCGTAGGGATCACCCTACCAGCATCCGTCACGGCGGCTCAGCCGCATTGGTCTTAGACCCAATCATCGACGGATTCCACCTCACGCGTGTCCTTATGGACGGCGGCAGCAGCCTGAACCTTCTTTATCGGGACACAGTGCGCAAGATGGGCATTAATCCTTCAAGGATCAAGCCCACCAAAACCACCTTTAAAGGTGTTATTCCTGGAGTAGAGGCCCGCTGCACGGGTTCTATAACATTGGAAGTGGTCTTCGGATCCCCAGACAACTTCAAGAGCGAAGAGCTGATCTTCGACATTGCCCCTTTCTGAAGTGGCTACCACGCACTGCTCGGGCGGACCGCATTCGCAAGATTCAATGCGGTGCCACACTACGCATATCTCAAGCTCAAGATGCCGGGACCGCGCGGGGTCATCACTGTCAACGGAAATATGGACCGCTCCCTTCGAACAGAAGAGCATACGGCAGCCCTCGCGGCAGAAGTACAATGTGGCCTCCTCCGACAAACCAATCCGGCGACAACTTCAAGCACTGACAAACGAGTCCGGAGCACCCCGCAACAGGATCAGCACGAATGTCAAGATCGTGATTAGCAGTCTGGCCTCCGCTCAAGCCCCTCCAAAGCAGCATTCATCCCACGCGTACACAATTACGCACTCAAGATACCTTGGGCGTAGGCGGAGGCGCATCAACGACTCAGTCGATAATGCGGGTAACCACTAAATACCTTCATACTCTTTCCCTTCTACCTTTCAGGACACCGCGTTAGTGCAGCATCCTCAGAAAGAGCCGAATTGCCAGACTCATATGGAAGAGACACCCAAGGTGGCTACAGACGTTGTGCGCAGAAGGAAATACCTAGGTGGACTCTATTTACGATCATTATACCAGCTTCATCTATCTGCACACGGCTTGCCCCTGGATAGGACATGTCAAATAGTCCTATTTTTATCTCGGCCTAACGCATCCATTGTAAACATACGCTTAAACGTATTTTTCGTCAAATGGAGATTATATATAGTGTCAGCTTATTATCCTTATTTGAGTATTTTTCTCTTATAAATGTTTATTTGGTATTATATCCGTACACCTTGGTACGGCTAGTTTGCCAGGGGCTTCTTATGACGCCCCGTAATATGGCAACTAAAAGTCAGAACACTTCCAATAGTGCAGCACCCCGAACTTATAGCACTATATGCATCAGCTCCGAATCATGTCTTGAATCTACAGTTGGGATAGCCCGGCTCCCTTGTTTTGGTGCCTTACGTTCCGCTATATCGGCTAAGGTAGCACAGGGAGAACTACAGCGATTGTGTCCTAGTTCTTCCGGACGAGCAGCTCAGTAGGGAAAGCTGAAAACTGACCGGCGTGATGTGGCGAGAGCTGGTCGCTGTTCGAGAGGTACTAAAATCCTTAAAGATTTTCCGCTTTAGGCGATAAATCGGCTTTGTCCGACCAAGGGGTATATAGCGCCCCAATTCGGCCTTCCGGATTCTAGGGGCTTCGCCGAAATTTAAAATTGTAGACTTCTATGGCTAAGTGAAAGTTATAAAGCCGTAGTCCGATTGCCTCATTCGCTGCGCTGGACACCTCCTTAAGGGACCAAACATTTGGATAAAGAGTGCCCGGGTTTTCCACGAACACCCCAGTGCTAGTCACGCGGGGGCGGAAGCTGACGACTGGCCTACTTTCAGGATTTTATAAACAACCGCACAGAAGGTAATATTTTAAAGAACAAAAGTGCTACATAGCGCAAGTAACTTCGTCCTTAAAATACAAACATGACAGAAGCGAATTCATTCAAAAATGGTGTCCTTGGTACACTCATCAGCCACAAGACGAGCACCCTTCATAACGCCATCATAGTACAGCTCGGGATGGCGATGCGCCTTGCCCTCCGGCGGTCCGTCCTTGACTAGCTTCTCCGCATCCATCTTGCCCCAATGCACTTTGACGCGGGGAAGGGCCCGGCGGGCACCCTCGATGCACACGGATCGCTTGATCACCTCAAGCCGCGGGCAGGCATCCACCATTCGCTTGATCAGGCCGAAGTAGCTACTGGGCACGAGCTCACCAGGCCACATCCGGACTATGAACCCTTTCATAGCCAGTTCGGCCGCCCTGTGGAGTTCGGACAACTGCTTCAGTTGGTCACTCAGAGGCATTGGGTGTTCGGCCCCAGCATACTGGGACCAGAATAGCTTCTCTCTTGAGTTCCCCTCCTGTGCACGGTAGAACTCCGCAGCGTCTGATACGCTGCATGGCAGATCTGCGAATGCCCCTGGAGAGCTCCAAATTCGAGTAAGTAATAGAAACGCCTCCTCCACATGTTTGCTTTGCATAAAGAACTTCTTACCCGCTGCTATGTTCTTGGCCTCCTGGATCTCCTGCTGTGCTTTTCTGGCTTCGTCCTTGGCATCTTTTAAGCTCATAAGGGCCTTCGCAAGCTCGGCCTCTTTGGCCTTTAAATCATGCTCCACGGACTCGCATTTCTTGCCGAGATCCTGGAGCTCCTGCTGTACCTCACCTACCCTAGCACTTTGCTTTTTGCGCTCCTTACATTTCGAGGCCACCTTGTCTTCGGCCTCGGACAGCGCCTTCTTCAGGGCCGCCACTTCGGCGGGGCCCCCTGTTACACGGTCACGACACTTAGTTGTTAGACCCACCAATTCTGCCTAACCTTAAATACATAAGAACGGGACTTACTTACCCTAGTTCTCTTCGAGCTGCCTCTTCGTGAGGTCGAGCTCTCCCTGCGCCTGCTCTAGGTCTCGCTTCAGATCAGCAACCTCGGCGATGCAGGCGCAGCAGCAAGCAAAGACAGCCACCTCGCTTATTCAAAATAATACTTATGATTAGACTCCTGCGGATTTTAATTGACCCTCTGCTCGGCTTTTCCTTCCAAACGCCAAACAGAGTATCAGGGGCTAGTACCTATCGGGTGGTAATTTTGCACATATTTATTACTTACCTCGAAGCCTGTAAGGAGGCTAGTGTAAGCTTCGGTTAGTCCGCTCTTGGCGGACAAAACATTCCGAATCACTGTACTCATAAGAGTACGGTACCGTTCATCCAGGGAAGCGCCGCAAAGCGCTTCCAGCAGACCGTCTGGCGCTTCATGCTCAACGGAAGTCCGCGACACATACGGCTCGCCCTCCTTAGCGAGGGCTCGCCTGCCTAAGTCCGGGACCATCGAATGTTCCGGAATTGTGTTCGACTCAGAGCCCGACTAGCCGTGGCTCTCATCGACACGATCCACGGGGATCTTGAACCCGGCGTGTCCGATGTCTGGGACCCCACCTTGGGGCGTCTCTAGAGTCACCTCACCCCGCTCTGGCAGCCTTTGGGACAACACCTCCATGTCATCCGCAGGTTGAGGAGTATTGGCCGTCGGAAGCAAATTCATCTCCGAATTGCTCAGGGACCCGGAGGAGGATACCACGGGGTGATCCCTGGCCGGACTGTACATATGTTCGGCACTATAAATACAAAAACTGTGAAGTGAAGTCATGATAGAGTGCAAACACTTACGATCGCGCTAGGGGCTTCCCCCTGGGCAGCCACCCCTCCTCGCTCAGAGCCGCCGTGGCGGAGTAGTCCGGAAGGGGCCCCTTCCTCTTCTTGGACGCCCCAGCCTCTCCTCCTGGGGCGGCTTTTCTCTTCTTCTCCCCCCGGTGGGGGAAGGTAGGATCTCTTCCTGATTCCCCCCAGTATCTGCGGGAGGATTCCGACTCGTCGTCATCGGACGACAGGGGAATGACGGCCCTGCCCCGAGGACCTTTTTCGGCCCCCGAGTCCGCCTCCCCGGACCCCTCATCCTTTCCGGATGGGGCGTCTTCTTCTTCTTCCTCCTCCCCTTCGTGTGAGGAGTCCACCTTGTCGTCTTCGGACAAGGCTTCCGGCACAACCTTACGCCGGAGACCCTTTCGGATCCCCGGGGCCTTCTTCTCGGCCTTCTTCTCCGGCACCTTATACGGCGCCGGGACCAGCATCTCCATCAGGAGAACATCTGTTGGGTCTTCTGGCACCGGAGCCGGGCAGTAAACCTGCTCCGCTGTCTCCACGTAATCCTAAAGTAAATATGCACTACCACTTATGGCACTCCCATGAATGTATCGGGAAGAACTGGGTCTGATGTTGGTCTAAGAACTCACCGGCCTAGGATCCCGCGCGGCGTGAAGCCCGCAGTCCACGGATGTCGGAGGAGGCACTTCGGAGGCCTTGAACAGCTCCTTCCATGCGCCTTTGTGCGTCATGTCTTAGAGCCTCTAGAGCGTCCGGTGCTCGGTGGGGACGAACTCCCACAGATTGACTGCCCGCCTCTGGCAGGGCAAGATTCGGCGAACAAGCATGACCTGGATCACGTTGACAAGCTTGATGTTCTTTTTCTTCATGCTTTTGATGCATGTTTGGAGTCCGGCTAGCTCCGCGGGATTGCCCCAGGAAAGACCCTTCCTCTCCCAGGAGGTGAGCCACATGGGGGCTCCGGATCGAAACTCGGGGGCCGCCGCCCAGTTGGCGCCACGCGGCTCGGTGATGTAGAACCACCCCGATTGCCGTCCCTTTACAGTCTTCGCAAAGGAGCCGTCAAGCCATGTGACGTTGGGCATTCGGCCCACCATGGCCCCTCTGCACTCCGCCTGTTAGCCTCTTACCACCTTTGGCTTCACGCAGAAAGTTTGCAGCCATAGGCCAAAGTGAGGCCAGATGCGGAGGAAGGCCTCGCACATGACGATAAACGCCGAGATGTTGAGGATGAAATTCGGGGCTAGATCGTGGAAATCTAGCCAGTAGTAGAACATAAGCCCGCGGACGAAGGGATGGAGTGGGAATCCCAGTCCACGGACGAAGTGGGCGACGAATACGACCCTCTCGTGGGGTCCTGGGGTCGGAATGACCTGCCCGGCGTCTGGTAGACGGTGCCCTATGTCATGACCAAGTGTCCGCCGCCCAAGATTGGTGATGTGCTTCTCCTTGACGGTGGAAGCCACCCACTTGCCTCCTGCTCCACACATGTTTAGCTGTGTGGGGAAGACTTGGGCTTGGGTGCTGGAGCTCGAGGGGGCAAGAGTGGGCAAATGAGGAAGAAGGCATGGGTGAAAATGCAGGAAACTTATCCCTTTATAGAGGCGTCGGAAGCGGTACACCTCCCCACTTGCCCGTTGGGAATTGCTTGTTTCCCAAGCGCCATGGTTAATGGCACGGTTAGATTACCCATGCCCATATTGATGAGAATCTCGTAATAAGGGGACACGATCTCTGCTTTGACAAGACGTGTCACAGAAACCGCCTCGCGATATGCGTTGTAGCTGGTTGTAGGGAAACGGTTCGAATAATGGATCCGATCATAATAACGTGTCACGTCATCAGGAAAAGTTGTCAGCAGATTGCATTTGTGAAATATCCTCCTCTATACGGTGGTATGCAAAGATCATTTTTTCAGATCCGGACATGATTTGGGTGTTCCGTGATTACTTTGGAGTATTCGATGGAGGAACCCGCCTTGCAATGCCGAGGACAATACTGCATGCCGGACTCATCGTCATTGAAGCCTGGTTCAGGGGCTACTGAGGGAGTCCTAGGTTAGGGTGTATCCGGACAGCAGGACTGTGTACAACGTCCGGACTATTGAAGCGTGAAGATACAAGACCTAAGACTCCGGCCCGTGTCCTGATGGGACTTTCCTTGGCGTGGAAGTATAGCTTGGCAATCCGGATATTATATTTCCTTCTTTGTAACCGACTCCATGTAAACCCTAGCCCTCTCCGGTGTCTATATAAACCGGAGAGGTTGGTCCTTAGAAGGCCGATCACAATTACATTCATACCATCATAGGCTAGCTCCTAGGGTTTAGCCTCTACGATCTCGTGGTAGATCTACTCTTGTACTACCCATATCATCAATATTAATCAAGCAGGAAGTAGGGTTTAACCTCCATTGAGAGGGCCCGAACCTCGGTAAACATTTGTGTCCCTTACTGTTGGAAATATGCCCTAGAGGCAATAATAAAAGTATTATTATATTTCCCTGTTCATGATAATTGTCTTTTATTCATGCTAACTGTTGGAAATATGCCCTAGAGGCAATAATAAATTGGTTATTATTATATTTCCTTGTTCATGATAATCGTTTATTATCCATGCTATAATTGTATTGATAGGAAACTCAGATACATGTGTGGATACATAGACAACACCATGTCCCTAGTAAGCCTCTAGTTGACTAGCTCGTTGATCAATAGATGGTTACGGTTTCCTGACCATGGACATTGGATGTCGTTGATAACGGGATCATATCATTAGGAGAATGATGTGATGGACAAGACCCAATCCTAAGCCTAGCACAAAGATCGTGTAGTTCGTATGCTAAAGCTTTTCTAATGTCAAGTATCATTTCCTTAGACCATGAGATTGTGCAACTCCCGGATACCGTAGGAATGCTTTGGGTGTACCAAACGTCACAACGAATCGGGTGGCTATAAAGGTGCACTACAGTATCTCCGAAAGTATCTGTTGGGTTGTACGAATCGAGATCGATTTGTCACTCCGTAAACAGAGAGGTACCTCTGGGCCCACTCGGTAGGACATCATCATAATGTGCACAATGTGACCAAGGGGTTGATCACGGGATGATGTGTTACGGAACGAGTAAAGAGACTTGCCGGTAACGAGATTGAACAAGGTATCAGTATACCGATGATCGAATCTCGGGCAAGTACAATACCGTTAGACAAAGGGAATTGTATACGGGATTAGTTGAGTCCTTGGCATCGTGGTTCATCCGATGAGATCATAGTGGAACATGTGGGAGCCAACATGGGTATCCAGATCCCACTGCTGGTTATTGACCGGAGAACGTCTCGGTCATGTCTACATGTCTCCCGAACCCGTAGGGTCTACACACTTAAGGTTCGATGGCGCTAGGGTTATAAAGGAAGTTTGTATGTGGTTACCGAATGTTGTTCGAGTCCGGATGAGATCCGGACGTCACGAGGAGTTCCGGAATGGTCCGGAGGTAAAGATTTATATATGGGAAGTCCTATTTTGGCCACCGAAAATGTTAAAATTTTCGGTATTGTACAGGAAGGTTCTAGAAGGTTCGGAGTGGGGCCCACCTGCATGGGGGACCCACATGAACGTGGGTAGTGGGGAAAGGCCCCACACCCCTGGTCAAGCGCACCAAGATCCCCCTTAGAAGGAATAAGATCATATCCCAAGGATAAGATCAAGATCCCTAAAAGGGGGGTAACAATCGATGGGGAAGGAAATGATGGGATTTCTTTCCTCCCACCTTGGCCAACGCCCCAATGGACTTGGAGGGCAAGAAACCAGCCCCTCCACTCCTATATATAGTGGGGGCGCATGGGAGCTTCACACGAAGTTCTAGCGCAGCCCTCCCCCTCTCCCAAGTCCTCCTCCTCTCACGCGGTGCTTGGCGAAGCCCTGCAGGATTGCCACGCTCCTCCACCACCACCACGCCGTCGTGCTGCTGCTGGATGGAGTCTTCCTCAACCTCTCCCTCTCTCCTTGCTGGATCAAGGCATGGGAGACGTCACCGGGTTGTACGTGTGTTGAACGCGGAGGTGCCGTCCGTTCGGCACTAGGATCTCCGGTGATTTGGATCACGACAAGTACGACTCCTTCAACCCCGTTCTCTTGAACGCTTCCGCTTAGCGATCTACAAGGGTATGTAGATGCACTCTCCTTCCCCTCGTTGCTGGTTTCTCCATAGATAGATCTTGGTGACACGTAGGAAAATTTTGAATTTCTGCTACGTTCCCCAACAGTGGCATCATGAGCTAGGTCTATGCGTAGTTTCTATGCACGAGTAGAACACACGTTGTTGTGGGCGTTGATTTTGTTCAATATGCTTACCATTACTAGTCCAATCTTGTTTCGACGGTATTGTGGGATGAAGCGGCCCGGACCGACCTTACACGTACTCTTACGTGAGACAGGTTCCACCGATTAACATGCACTTGCTGCATAAGGTGGCTAGCGGGTGCCAGTCTCTCCCACTTTAGTCGGAACGGATTCGATGAAAAGGGTCCTTATGAAGGGTAAATAGCAATTGGCATATCACGTTGTGGTTTTGCATAGGTAAGAAACGTTCTTGCTAGAAACCCATAGCAGCCACGTAAAACATGCAAACAACAATTAGAGGACGTCTAACTTGTTTTTGCAGGGTATGCTATGTGATGTGATATGGCCAAGAAGAATGTGATGAATGATATGTGATGTATGAGATTGATCATGTTCTTGTAATAGGAATCACGACTTGCATGTTGATGAGTATGACAACCGGCAGGAGCCATAGGAGTTGTCTTTATTTATTGTATGACCTGCGTGTCATTGAACAACGCCATGTAATTACTTTACTTTATTGCTAACCGGTAGCCATAGTAGTAGAAGTAATAAGTTGGCGAGACAACTTCATGGAGACACGATGATGGAGATCATGATGATGGAGATCATGGTGTCATGCCGGTGATGATGATGATCATGGAGCCCCGAAGATGGAGATCAAAAGGAGCAAAATGATATTGGCCATATCATGTCACTATTTGATTGCATGTGATGTTTATCATGTTTATGCATCTTGTTTACTTAGAACGACGGTAGTAAATAAGATGATCCCTTACAAGAATTTCAAGAAGTGTTCTCCCCTAACTGTGCACCGTTGCTACAGTTCGTCGTTTCGAAGCACCACGTGATGATCGGGTGTCATAGATCCTTACATTCACATACAATGGGTGTAAGACAGTTTTACACATGCAAAACACTTAGGGTTAACTTGACGAACCTAGCATGTACAGACGTGGCCTCGGAACACGGAGACCGAAAGTTCGAGCATGAGTCGTATAGTAGATACGATCAACATGAAGATGTTCACCGATGATGACTAGTCCGTCTCACGTGATGATCGGACACGGCCTAGTTGACTCGGATCATGTAATCACTTAGATGACCAGAGGGATGTCTATCTGAGAGGGAGTTCATAAGATGAACTTAATTATCCTGAACATAGTCAAGAGATCTTTGCAAATTATGTCGTAAGCTCACGCTTTAGTTCCACTGTTTAGGATGTTCCCAGAGAAAATATAGTTGAAAGTTGACAGTAGCGATTATGCGGACAGTAGAAGCTTATGTCCTTAATGCACCGCTCAGTGTGGTGAACCCCAAACGTCGTTTGTGGATGTTGCGAACATCAGACATACACGTTTTGATAACTATGTGATAGTTCAGTTAAACGGTTTAGAGTTGAGGCACCAAAGACGTTTTCGAAACGTCGCGGAACATATGAGATGTTTCGAGGGCTGAAATTGAGATTTCAGGCTCGTGCCCACGTCAAGAGGTATGAGACCTTCGATGATTTTCTTAGCCTGCAAACTAAGGGAGAAAAGCTGAATCGTTGAGCTTGTGCTCAGATTGTCTGGGTACAACAATCACTTGAATCGAGTGGGAGTTGATCTTCCAGATTAGATAGTGATGTTTCTCAAATGTCATTGCCACCAAGCTGCTAGAGCTTCGTGATGAGCTATAACATATCAGGGATAGATATGATGATCCTTGAGGTATTCGCGATGTTTGACACCGCGAAAGTAGAAATGAAGAAGGAGCATCAATTGTTGATGGTTGGTGAAACCACTAGTTTCAAGAAGGGCAAGGGCAAGAAGGGATACTTCATGAAATGGCAAATCAGCTGCTGCTCTAGTGAAGAAACCGAAGGTTGAACCCAAACCCGAGACTAAGTGCTTCTATAATAAAGGGAACAACCACTGGAGCAGAATTACCCTAGATACTTTGTAGATGAGAAGGCTGGCAAGGTCGATAGAAGTATATTGGATATACATTATGTTAATGTGTACTTTACTAGTACTCCTAGTAGCACCAGGGTATTAGATACCGGTTCGGTTGCTAAGTGTTAGCAACTCGAAATAAAAGCTACGGAATAAACGGAGACTAGCTAAAGGTGAGCTGACGATATGTGTTGGAAGTGTTTCCAAGGTTGATGTGATCAAGCATCGCACGCTCCCTCTACCATCGAGATTTGGTGTTTGCGTTGAGCATAGACATGATTTCATTATGTCTATCGCAATACGGTTATTCATTTAAGGAGAATAATGGTTACTCTATTTATTTGAATAAAACCTTCAATGGTCTTGCACCTAAAGGAATGGTTTATTGAATCTCGATTGTAGTGATACACATTTTCATGCCAAAAGGGATATAAGATAGTAATGATAGTACCACTTACTTGTGGCACTGCCATGTAAGTCATATTGGAGTAGAACGCATGAAGAAGCTCCATGTTGATGGATCTTTGGACTCACTCGTTTTTGAAAAGTTTGAGACATGCGAACCATGTCTATTGGTGTATATGCATGAAGAAACTCCATGCAGATGGATCGTTTGGACTCACTTGATTTTGAATCACTTGAGATATGCAAATCATACCTCATGGGCAAGATGACTGAAAAGCCTCGTTTTCAGTAAGATGGAACAAGATAGCAACTTGTTGGAAGTAACACATTTTGATATGTGCAGTCCAATGAGTGCTGAGGCATGCAGTGAATATCGTTATGTTCTTACTTCCCAGATGATTTGAGTAGATGTTGAGTATATTTACTTGATGAAACACAAGTCTGAATTATTGAATGGTTCAAGTAATTTCAGAGTGAAGTTGAAGATCATCGTGACAAGAGGATGAAATGTCTATGATATGCTCATAGAGATGAGTATCTGAGTTACGAGCTTTGGCACGCAATTAAGACATTGAGGAAATTGTTTCACAATTAATACCGCCCGGAACACCATAGTTTGATGGTGTGTTCGAACATCATAGTTGCACCCTATTGGATATGGTGCATACCATGATGTCTCTTATCGAATTACCACTGTCGTTTATGGGTTAGGCATTAGAGACAACCACATTCACTTTAAATAGGGCACCACGTAATTCCGTCAATATGACACCGTATGAACTATGGTTTAGAGAAACCTAAGCTGTCATTTCTTAAAGGTTTGGGGCTGCGACGCTTATGTGAAAAAGTTTCAGGCTGATAAGCTCGAACCCAAAGCGGATAAAATGCATCTTCATAGGACACCCAAAACAGTTGGGTATACCTCCTAGTTCAGATCCGAAAGCAATAGGGATTGTTTCTTGAATCGGGTCCTTTCTCGAGGAAAAGTTTGTCTCGGAAAGTTGAGTGGGAGGATGGTGGAGACTTGATATGGTTATTGAACCGTCACTACAACTAGTGTGTAGCAGGCACGTGAAGTTGTTCTGTGGCACCTACACCAATTGAAGTAGAAGCTTACGATAGTGATCATGAAACTTGGATCAAGTCACTACCGCACTCGTGGGGTGACAAGGATGCGTCTCGCTTGAGTGGTACAGTAATCTTGTCTTGAAGGTCATGTTGCTAGACAACAATGAACCTACGAGCTATGAAGAAGCAATGGTGGGCCCAAATTCCGACAAATGGTTAGAAGCCACGAAATCCGAGATAGGATCCATGTATCAAAACAAAGCATGGACTTTGGTGGACTTGCCAGATGATCAGCAAGCCATTGAGATAAATGGATCTTTAAGAAGAAGACGGACGTGGACGGTGATGTCACCGACTATGAAGCTCGACTTGTGGCGAAGAGTTTTTGACAAGTTCAAGGAGTTGACTACGATGAGATTTTCTCATCCGTGGCGATGCTTAAGTCCGTCGGAATCAGCATTAGCTGCATTTATGAAATCTGGTAGATGGATGTGAAAACGAGTTTCCTTACCAGTTTTCATAAGGAAAGGTTGTATGTGATACAATCCGAAAGTTTTTGTCGATCCTAAGGATGCTAAAAGGTATGCTGGCTCCAGCGGTCCTTCTAAGGACTGGAGTAAGCATCTCGGAGTTGGAATGTACGTTCTGATGAGATGATCGAAGATTTTGGGTTTATACAAAAGTTTATGAGAAACTTGTATTTCCAAAGAAGTGAGTGGGAGCACTATAGAATTTCTGATGAGTATATGTTATTGACATATTGTTGATCAGAAATGATGTAGAATTTCTAGAAAGCATATAGGGTTATTTGAAAAGTGTTTTTCAATGGAAAACCTGGATTAGGCTACTTGAGCAATAAGCATCAAGATCTATAAGATAGATCAAAATGCTTAATAGTACTTTCAAATGAGCATGTACCTTGACATGATCTTGAAGGTGTTGAAGATGGATCAGTCAAAGAAGGAGTTCTTGCATGAGATGTAAGGTATGAAGTTAAGACTTAAAAGCTCGGCCATGGCAGAAAAGAGAGAAAGGACGAAGGTCGTCCCCTATGTTTCAGACATAGGCTCTGTAGTATGCTATGCTGTGTACCGCACCGGAAGTGTGCCTTGCCATGAGTCAGTCAAGGGGTACAAGAATGATCCAGGAATGGATCATTGGACAGCGGTCAAAATTGTCCTTGGAGTAAATAAGGACATGTTTCTCGATTATGGAGGTGATAAAGAGTTCGGCGTAAAGGTCGATGCAAGCTTTAACACCTATCCGAGTGACTCTGAGTAGCAAACCGGATACGTATAGTGGAGCGACCATTTGGAATAGCTCCAAGTGGAGCCTGGAAGCAGCATTACAATATGACCTAGAGATTTGCGAAGTACATACGGATCTGAATGTTGCAGACCCGTTGACTAAAACCACTCTCACAAGAAAAACATGATCAAACCCCAGAACTCATTGAGTCTTAATCACATGATGATGTGAACTAGTTTAATGACACTAGTAAACTCTTTGGATGTTGGTCACATGGCGATGTGACCTGTCAATGTTAATCACATGGCGATGTGAACTTGATTATTGACTCTAGTGCAAGTGGGAGACTGTTGGAAATATGCCCTAGAGGCAATAATAAAAGTATTATTATATTTCCCTGTTCATGATAATTGTCTTTTATTCATGCTAACTGTTGGAAATATGCCCTAGAGGCAATAATAAATTGGTTATTATTATATTTCCTTGTTCATGATAATCGTTTATTATCCATGCTATAATTGTATTGATAGGAAACTCAGATACATGTGTGGATACATAGACAACACCATGTCCCTAGTAAGCCTCTAGTTGACTAGCTCGTTGATCAATAGATGGTTACGGTTTCCTGACCATGGACATTGGATGTCGTTGATAACGGGATCATATCATTAGGAGAATGATGTGATGGACAAGACCCAATCCTAAGCCTAGCACAAAGATCATGTAGTTCGTATGCTAAAGCTTTTCTAATGTCAAGTATCATTTCCTTAGACCATGAGATTGTGCAACTCCCGGATACCGTAGGAATGCTTTGGGTGTACCAAACGTCACAACGTAACTGGGTGGCTATAAAGGTGCACTATAGGTATCTCCGAAAGTATCTGTTGGGTTGGCACGAATCGAGACTGGGATTTGTCACTCCGTGTAAACAGAGAGGTACCTCTGGGCCCACTCGGTAGGACATCATCATAATGTGCACAATGTGACCAAGGGGTTGATCACGGGATGATGTGTTACGGAACGAGTAAAGAGACTTGCCGGTAACGAGATTGAACAAGGTATCAGTATACCGACAATCGAATCTCGGGCAAGTACAATACCGTTAGACAAAGGGAATTGTATACGGGATTAGTTGAGTCCTTGGCATCGTGGTTCATCCGATGAGATCATCGTGGAACATGTGGGAGCCAACATGGGTATCCAGATCCCGCTGCTGGTTATTGACCGAGAACGTCTCGGTCATGTCTACATGTCTCCCGAACCCGTAGGGTCTACACACTTAAGGTTCAATGACGCTAGGGTTATAAAGGAAGTTTGTATGTGGTTACCGAATGTTGTTCGGAGTCCCGGATGAGATCCCGGACGTCACGAGGAGTTCCGGAATGGTCCGGAGGTAAAGATTTATATATGGAAGTCCTATTTTGGCCACCAAAAATGTTCGGAATTTTCGGTATTGTACCGGAAGGTTCTAGAAGGTTCCGAGTGGGGCCCACCTGCATGGGGGACCCACATGAACGTGGGTAGTGGGGAAAGGCCCCACACCCCTGGTCAAGCGCACCAAGATCCCCCTTAGAAGGAATAAGATCATATCCCAAGGATAAGATCAAGATCCCTAAAAGGGGGGTAACAATCGGTGGGGAAGGAAATGATGGGATTTCTTTCCTCCCACCTTGGCCAAGGCCCCAATGGACTTGGAGGGCAAGAAACCAGCCCTCCACCCCTATATATAGTGGGGAGGCGCATGGGAGCTTCACACGGTTCGGCGCAGCCCTTCCCTCTCCCAAGTCCTCCTCCTCTCACGCGGTGCTTGGCGAAGCCTGCAGATTGCCACGCCCTCCACCACCACCACGCCGTCGTCTTTGCTGCTGGATGGAGTCTTCCTCAACCTCTCCTTCTCTCCTTGCTGGATCAAGGCATGGGAGACGTCACCGGGTTGTACGTGTGTTGAACGCGGAGGTGCCGTCCGTTCGGCACTAGGATCTCCGGTGATTTGGATCACGACGAGTACGACTCCTTCAACCCCGTTCTCTTGAACGCTTCTGCTTAGCGATCTACAAGGGTATGTAGATGCACTCTCCTTCCCCTCGTTGCTGGTTTCTCCATAGATAGATCTTGGTGACACGTAGGAAAATTTTGAATTTCTGCTACGTTCCCCAACACTTACTTCTTGTTACCATCAGCCTTAACACACAGATCGGGACCCCCTACTTGAGATCCGCCGGTTTTGACACCGACACGGCCCCCCTTTCCCCAATCCGAATTGGGAAAGGGAAGGGGGCGGCGGCCCCCCTTCTCCTTCCTTCTCTCCACCTCCTCCTCCCCCCTTCTCCTACATGGAATAGGAAAGGGGGGGGGGCAAACCTACTTGGAGTAGGATTGGCCCCCTTGGTTGCACCTCCCCCCTTGGCCGGCCCTCTCCTCCTCCCACCTTTATATTCGGAGGAGGGGGGCACCCCATAGACACAACAATTGATCATTGATCTCTTAGCCGTGTGCGGTGGCCCCCTCCACCATAGTCCTCCTTGATAATATCGTAGCGGTGCTTAGGCGAAGCCCTGCGTCGGTAGAACATCATCATCGTGACCACGCCATCGTGCTGACGGAACTCTCCCTCGACACTCGGCTGGATCAGAGTTCGAGGGACGTTATCGAGGTGAACGTGTGCAAGAACTCGGAGTGCCGTGCTTTTGGTGCTTGATTGGTCGGGCCGTGAAGACGTATGACTACATTAACCGTGCTGTGCTAACACTTCCGCTTTTGGTTTACGAGGGTACGTGGACACACTCTCCCCTCTCGTTGCTATGCATCACCATGATATTGCGTGTGCGTAGGAATTTTTTTGAAATTACTACGTTCCCCAACAATGAGTTCTTTGTTTGTTTGTGTAGGTCCGTGGGACTTTTGAGGAGCCTCCTACTGGATTGATACCTTGGTTCTCAAAAACTGAGGGAAATACTTATGCTACTATTGCTGCATCACCCTTTCCTCTTCAAGGAAAACCAACGCAAGCTCAAGACATAGCAAGGTGCTATTGAAGGATGAGCTCACCCAACAAGGTGAGGATCTCCTCTGATTTTTTTGCCAAATTCTCATTCTGATCCAGTATACAATGAATTGCTATGAGCTGCTTCTGCTGCTACTATATGATGCATTGCTATGAGCTGCTCCTTGTCGGTGTCAAAACCGGCGGATCTCGAGTAGGGGGTCCCGAACTGTGCATCTAAGGCTAATGGTAACAGGAGGCAGGGGAGGCGATGTTTTACCCAGGTTCGGACCCTCTCGATGGAGGTAATACCCTTCCTGCTTGATTGATCTTGATGATATGAGTATTACAAGAGTTGATCTACCACGAGATTGTAGAAGCTAAACCCTAGAAGCTAGCCTATGATTATGATTGTTGTTGTCCTACGGACTAAACCCTCCAGTTTATATAGACACCGGAGGGGGCTAGGGTTACACAAAGTCGGTTACAGAGAAGGAGATCTACATATCCGAATTCCCAAGCTTGCCTTCCATGCAAAGGAGAGTCCCATCCGGACACGGGACGAAAGTCTTCAATCTTGTATCTTCATAGTCCAACAGTTCGGCCAAAGTATATAGTCTGACTGTCCGAGGATGCCTTAATCCAGGACTCCCTCAGTAGCCCCTGAACCAGGCTTCAATGATGATGAGTCCGGCGCGCAGATTGTCTTCGGCATTGCAAGGCAGGTTCCTCCTCCGAATACTTCATAGAAGATTTTGAACACAAGAATTGTGTCCGGCTCTGCAAAAACAAATTCCACATACCACCGTAGAGAGCACAATGTTCCATAAATCTAATCTACTGACAGCTTTTTATAGCATGACATCACGCCATGGTCCTGTCATTATTCGAACCGTTTTTCACAACCAGCTACTGCACGTAATGTGAGGCGGTTTCCTTGACACGTCTTGTCGAAACAGAGATCGTGTGCCCTTATCGTGGGATTCTCATCAATACAGGCATGGGTAACCCAACCGCGCCATCAATCGTGGCGTTTGGGGAATAAGCAATTTTAACGGGCAAGTGGGGAGGCGCATAGTTTCTACCGCCTTTATAAAGAGATAGGGATTCTCTTCTTTCACCCATGCCTTCTTCTTCCTCTGTTCATCCATTCTCGCACACTCGAGCTCCAGCGCCAAAGTTCTCACCTTCTCCGTACAGCCATTCCAAACATGTCCGGAACGGGAGGCAAGTGGATGGCCTCCTCCATCACGGAGGAGGACATTACGAAGCTCCGAGAGGCCGGATACTTGGCCGCAAACATCGCGCACCGGCTCCCAGACACAGGGCAGATTGTTCTGACTCCACAACCCTAAGAGAGGGTTGTGTTCCACACCCACTTCGTCCGCGGACTGGGATTCCCCCTCCACCCATTTGTCCGCGGGCTCATGTTTTACTATGGTTTAGATTTTCAAGATCTGGCCCCTAATTTCATCCTCAACATTTCGGCGTTTATCGTCGTGTGCCAGGCCTACCTCCGCATCAAGCGCAGTGCGGAGGCGCTATGGTGGGCAAGATGCCCAACGTCACCAGGCTCGAGGGCTCCTATGTGCAGACCATAAAGGGGTGGCAGTCGGGGTGGTTCTACATCACCGAGCTGCGTGACACCAACTGGGCGGCGGCCCCCGAATTCCGATCTGGCATCCCCATGCGGCTCACCTCCTGGAAGAAGAAAGGCTTAGCCTGGGGTGCACCCGCGGAGCTGACCGGACTCCAGAACTGCGTGAAAAATATGATAAGCAAGAAGATCAAGCTTGTCAACGTGGTCCAGGTCATGCTCTTTCGCCAGATCCTCCTGTGTCAGAGACGGGCATTCAACCTGTGGGAGTTCGATTCGGCCAAACACCAGACGCTGCAAGACTTCTTCGACACGACACACAAAGGCATCTAGAAGGTGTTGTTCAAGGCTGCCGAAGTACCTCCTCCCACCACTGAGGACTGCGGACTCAGCGCAAAGTGCCACGCCAATTCGGTAAGCACTCTATGTTTCACCAGATGTGCCTTTCCTCAGTACATTCGTTTGGGTGGAATCTAAGCCATCATACTGATTTAACAGGACTATGTGGCGACAGCGGAGCAGATCGACTGTCCAGCTCCATTGCCTGAAGATCCAGCAACTGATCTCCTGACGGAGATGCTGTTTCCGGCGCCCTATGAGGTGCCGGAAAAGAAGGCCAAGAAGAAGGCCACGGGGACCAGGAAAAGTCTCCGGCGCAAGGAGGTGTCGGACTCCTCGTCCGAAGACACCGAGGCGCACTCCTCCAATGACAACGAGGAGGAGGAAGAGGAAAACCCTCTCCCCCAAACCGAGGGGGAGAAGAAAAGGAAGGCCGCCCCTTCCGGGGAGGCCGAAGGGTCCAAGAAGGGAAGGACCCTCCCTCCGGACCACTCCACCACAACCGCCTACAGCGACGAGGAGTGGCTACCTAGGGACAAGCCCCTGGTGAAGACGTAAGTATCCGAATACCATAATACTTCTGACACGTTTAGCTTTATGGCTTCTTTATCATGTCAAAATGTATTTGTGCAGTCCGTCCAAAGCCCACATCGACTTATCCTCCTCGGATGGGTCCTTGAGTTCGTCAGAAATGAACAGCTATTCGCTCCCGACGGCCTTCCCTCCCCGACCCGCGGATGACACCCAGGTGTTATCTCAGAGGATACCAGGCCAGGGAGAGATAGTTCTGGAGGTGCCGCAAGGCGAAACCCCCGATGCCGGGCTCATGGGGGAGATCCCCATGGATTCTGATGAGGGGGGTCGCAGCAAGCTTGGCCCCCAGACGGATACTGCGCCGGAACCTCCAGTGGTTCCGGATTCAGGTAGGCAGCCCCTCGCCAAGGGGAGCGAGCTGCCTGTGCCGATGACCTCTGTCCATCCAGAGGCATCAGATAACTTGGTGGAAGCGCTTCAGAGCGCTGCCCTTGATGAAGGACACCGTACTCTTATGAGTATGATGATTGCGAAGGTTCAGTTCGCCAAAAGCGGATTGACCGAAGCCTGCGCCAGCCTCCTGACAGGCTTTGAGGTAAGTAATTCAAATTATAAGAAAGTATCACGATATATACAGTACCCTCTGATGCTCTGTTTGGTGTTCGGAAAGAAAGGCCAAACAGAGGACCAAATATTATTCCCAGGAGTCTAATTATGTTTATGTGAATGAGCAGCATCGCTGGCACTTATTGCCGCCATCTGCGGAGGTCTCCGACCGAGGCGTAACTCAGGGCGGGCAAGAAGAGCTCGGCCTCGTGAAGAGGCAGCTCGAGGAGAACAAAGGTAAGTGATACCCCGTCTGCATGTTATATAAAGGAAAAAATCGTTGATGCTAAAAGAAGCATGATGAATTTTAATAGGGGCCATGACCGAAGTGGCGGCCCTTAAGAAGACGCTGTCCGAGGCCGAAGGCAAAGTGGCCAGGGAGCGCACCGAGCGCGAAGAGGCTCGAGTTGATGAGGTCCAGCAAGAGCTCCAGGATTTCGTCAAAAAATTTCAATCCTTGGAGCGTGACTCCAACACGCAAGAGTCGGAGCTTGCGAAGGCCCGTTAGAGCGGGCAAGATGCCAAGGTAGAAGCCTAGAAGGCCCTTAAGGAAATTGAGGCGGCCAAGAAGATAGCTGCGGGTAAGGCTTTCGTTATGCAAAGCAAGCATGTGAAGGAGACCTTCCTTTTACTTACACGAATTCGGAGCTCTCCAGGAGCATTCACAGATTTGCTGCACAGCATCTGTGATGCTGCAGAGTTCTACCGGGCTGAGGAAGGGAGCTCGACGGAGAAGCTGTTTTGGTCCCAGTATATTGGGGCGGAACATCCGATGCCCTTGAGCGACCAGCTGAAGCAACTGGTCGAACTTCACAAGGTGGCCGAACTGGCCATGAAGGACTTCATAGTCCGGCTGTGGCATGGCGAGCCCTTGCCCAACAGCTACTTCGGCCTTGTCAAGCGGATGGTAAATGCCTGTCCGTGGCTTGAAGTCCTTAAGCGGTTCGTCTGCATTGAGGGTGCACGCCGGGCCTTGGACCGTGCGAAAGTGCACTGGGGGAAGATGGACGCCGACAAGCTGGTGACAGAGGGGCCGCCGAAGGGCAAGGAGCATCGCCACCCCGAACAGTACTATAATAATGTCATTAAGGGTGCCTACCTTGTGGTGGATGAATGTACTAAGGATGTAATATTCGAATGAATGTACTCGTGTCATCCTGTAATATGAAAACCAGTTCATGTGCGCTATATGGCGCTTTGTTAATTTAAAATATTACCTTCTGTGCAACCGTTTATAAAATCTTGAGAGTTGGCCAGTCGTCGGCTTCTGCCCCCATGTAACTAGTACTCGGGTGTTCGGGATAAATATAAACATTCTTTATCCAAATTTTTGGTCCTTTTAAGGAGGTGTGTAGCGCCGCGAACACGGCAATCGGACTATACGGCTTTATCGCTCTCACTTAGCCATAGAAGTCTACAATTTTAAATTTTGGCGAAGCCCCTGCTACCTCTTGAGCACTGTGTTGGATTTCCCTGAAGAGGAGAGGATGATGCAGCAAAGTAGCGTAAGTATTTCCCTCAGTTTTTGACAACCAAGGTGTTAATCCAGTAGGAGACCACGCACAAGTCCCTCGTACCTACACAAAATGATAGCAACTCGCAACCAACGCTTAGGGGTTGTCAATCCCTTCACGGTCACTTACGAGAGTGAGATCTGATAGAGATAATATTTTTGGTATTTTTGATAGATAGATGCAAAGTAAAAAGTAAAGGCAAAGTAAAAACAAAGCAAGTAAATAAAGTGATATAGATTGATATGATGAGAATAGACCCGGGGGCCATAGGTTTCACTAGTGGCTTCTCTCAAGAGCATAAGTATTATATAGTGGGTGAACAAATTACTGTTGAGCAATTGACAGAATTGAGCATAGTTATGAGTATATCTAGGCAATGATCATGTATATAGGCATCACGTCCAAAACAAGTAGATCGAAACGATTCTGCATCTACTACTATTACTCCACTCATCGACCGTTATCCAGCATGCATCTAGAGTATTAAGTTGAAAATAGAGTAACGCCGTAAGCAAGATGACATGATGTCACTACTAGGGAAAAGCCTATACACAGAATCTTACTAGTAGCGAGGGTTTTTAAACCTCGCTACTACTAAGTTGATAGCAGTAGCGCGGGTTTTTAACACTCTCTACTACTAAGCGGTCTCTACCGTGCCCCCCGGGACATGCCATAGTAGTAGCGCGGGTTTTTTTAACCCTCGCTACTACTAAGTTTATAGCAGTAGCGCTGGTTTTTAGCCCTCGCTACTACTAAGTTTATAGCAGTAGCATTGGTTTTTAGCTATAGTAGTAGCGAGGGGTAAAAACCCGCGCTACTACTAAAGGTCCCATTTTGAAACTCTACCCCCCGTGGATCGCCTTTTCAGTTTTAAAAAAATAAAAGAAAATGATGAAAATGTCAAAAAAATAAAAGAAAATAAGTTTCCCATGTGATATGTGGTCTAGTTGTTAGGAAAATTTGTAAACAAACTTTTGCATACTAACTCGGATGAAAAAGTTTTTTATATGATAAATCATCTACTCGAAAAATCCTCAGAAACCTAACAGAAAAAAAGTTACGCGGCTTTTAAGATCTCGATGCAAAAAAATTCATCAAATTTCAGTTTTTTTAATTTTTGTTAAATCTGGTCAAACTATGGTCTAACTAATTATTCAAGAATATTAGTGTTACAAAATAATTATTTTAGTTTTTTTTGAATTTGGTCAAATCTGGTCAAACCATGGTCAAACTGTGGTCAAATCTGGTCAAAACTATGGTCAAACTATGGTCAAACTAATTATTCAAGAAATATTACTGTTACTAATTTTTTAGAACAATAGTTTTAAACTCAAACAGTGAAATGTGTGACTTCATGCTCAAGCTAAATTCCTGAGGTTAATAGGATTGACATCTTACTATTGTCAGCAAAACAACAAGTGCAGACTTGGAAACGAGGGAGAATAGAACCAGGAAGTTAAGCGTGCTCAGGCTGGAGTAGTGAGTGGATGGGTGACCATCCGGGAAGTTAGATGATTTGAGGGGTGATTAGAGATTTGAGGTTAAAATATTTCAAAAATTTGAAAATTAGGGATAAAAAATTGAATTTTTTTTCGAAAATATTCAAAAAATATATCAGAGATTAGAGATTAGTAGTAGCGCGGGTGGCACTCGCGCTACTGCTATACGTTACCTGTAGCGCCTTATTAGTAGCGCCGGCCCCCGCGCTACTAATAGGCCCAAAACCCCGCTGCTGCTAGGCTTTTCCCTAGTAGTGTGTAGAGGGATAAATTCATGCAATATAATAAAAACCCCATCTTGTTATCCTCGATGGCAACAATACAATACGTGCCCTCCGTGGTCTGAAGTAAACTATTCACACTTCATCGGAGGGGCTATGGTGATGATGTAGAAGCCCTCCGTGGTGGATGCCCCCTCCGGCGGAGCTCCGAAACAGGCCCCAAGATGGGATCTCGTGGATCTGTAAGGTTGCGGTGTTGGAATTAGGTTTTGGCTCTGTTCGATCGCTCGGGATACGTAGGTATATATAGGAGGAAGGAGTACGTCGGTGGAGCTCCGAGGGCCCACGAGGTAGGGGCGCGCCAGGGGCGCCCTCCACCTCGTGACCTCCTCGAGACTTCTTGAGTAGGGTCCAAGTCTCTGGATTACGTTCGATGGAAAATCACGATCCCAAGGTTTCATTCCATTTCGACTCGCTTGATATTCTGCTTCTTGAAATAATGAAAAAGGCAAAAAACAAAAATTCTGGGCTGGGCCTCCGGTTAATAGGTTAGTCCCAAAAGTAATATAAAAGTGGAAAATAAAGCCCAATATAGTCCAAAACAGTAGATACAGTAGCATGGAGACGTATCAGGCATCCCCAAGCTTAATTCCTGCTCGTCCTTGAGTAGGTAAATGATAAAAAAGAATTTTTGATGAGGAGTGATACTTTGGCGTAATTTCAATGTAAATCTTCTTAATTGTGATATGAATATTCAGATCCGAATGATTCAAGACAAAAGTTCATATTGACACAATAATAATAATACTTTAAGCATACTAATCAAAGCAATCATGTCTTCTCAGAATAACATGGCAAAAGAAAGTTCATCCCTACAAAATCATATAGTTAGGCTATGCTTCATTTTCGTCACACAAAGATGCTCCCAAATTCTATACCCCCGATGACAAGCCAAGCAATTGTTTCATACTTAAACAATCTCAAACTTTTTCAACCTTCACGCAATACATGAGCGTGAGCCATGGATATAGCAGTATGGGTGGAATAGAATATGATGATGGGGATTGTGTGGAGAAGACAAAAAAGGAGAAAGTCTCACATCAACTAGACGTATCAACGGGCTATGGAGATGCCCATCAATAGATATCAATGTGAGTGAGTAGGGATTGCCATGCAATGGATCCACTAGTGCTATGAATGCTCAACAAAAGAAAACTAGTGGGTGTGCATCCAACTCGCTTGCTCATGAAGACCTAGGGCATTTGAGGAAGCCCATCGTAGGAATATACAATCCAAGTTCTATAATGAAAAATTCCGACTAGTATGAAAAGACAACTTATGAGACTCACTACATGAGGAACAAGGTGCTACTTTGAAGCACAATATATGAGACTCACTACAAGAAGAACAAGGTGCTACTTTGAAGCACAAGTGTGGAAAAAGAGATAGTAGCATTGCCCTCTTTTTCTTTTTCTTTTTTTGGGCCTTTCTTTTTTTCTTTTGGCCTTTCTTTTTTTATTTGGGCAATGCTCTAATAATGATGATCATCACACTTCTATTGATTACAAATCGAAACTTAGAACAAGATATGACTCTATATGAATGCCTCCGGCGGTGTACTGGGATGGTGCAATGAATCAAGAGTGACATGTATGGAAAATAATGCATGGTGGCTTTGCCACAAATACGATGTCAACTACAAGATCATGCAATGGCAATATGACAAAAGTAATGTATGTCATGATGATGATGATGATGGAAGTTGCATGGAAATATATCTCGGAATGGCTATGGAAATGCCATGATAGGTAGGTATGGTGTCTATTTTGAGGAAGATATAAGGAGGTTTATGTGTGATAGAGTATATCATATCACGAGGTTTGGATGCACCGGCGAAGTCTGCGCCAACTCTCAAGGTGAGAAAGGGCAATGCACGGTACCGAAGAGGCTAGCAAAGGCGGAAAGGTGAGAGTGCGTATAATGCATGGACTCAACATTAGTCAAAAGAACTCATATACTTATTGCAAAACTTTAGAAGTCATCTTAAATTCAAGTACTACACGCATGCTCCTAGGGGATAAATTGGTAGGAAAAGACCATCTCTCGTCCCCGACCGCCACTCATAAGGTGCACAAGCCAGGTACACTTCATGTTTCAAATTTGTTACACAACTTTAACCATACGTGCATGCTACGGGATTTGCAAAACACAAGTATTTCTCAAATTCATAATCACCCAACTAGCACGACTTTGATATTATCACCTCCATATCTCAAAACAATTATCAAGCATCAAACTTATCTTAGTATTCAATTCACTCAAAAGAAAGTTTAACATATCTTGAACACCAAGTATATTAACATTAAGCAAATTACCATGCTATTAGAGACTCTCAAAATAATCTAAGTGAAGCATGAGAGATCAATAGTTTCTTTCAAACAAATCCACCACCGTGCTCTAAAAGATCTAAGTGAAGCACTAGAGCAAAAATTATCACGCTCAAAAGATATAAGTGAAGCACATAGAGTATTCTAACAAATTCCAAATCATGTATGGCTCTCTCAAAAGATGTGTACAGCAAGGATGATTGTGGTAGACTAACAAGCAAAGACACAAATAATACAAGCGCTCCAAGCAAAACACATCTCATGTTGGTGAATAAAAATATAGCTCCAAGTAAATTACCGATGGAAGTGGACGAAAGAGGGGATGCCTTCCGGGGCATCCCCAAGCTTTGACTTTTTGGTGTCCTTGTATTATCTTGGGGGTGCCATGGGCATCGCCAAGCTTAGGCTCTTGCCACTCCTTGTTCCATAATTCATCAAAAGAATTCACCCAAAACTTGAAAACTTCACAACACAAAACTCAACAGAAATCTCGTGAGCTCCGTTAGAGAAAGAAAACAAAAGACTACTGCAAGTTACTGTAATGAACTCATTATTTATTTATATTTTTATTAAACCTACTGTATTCCAACTTCTCTATGGTTTATAAACTAATTTACTAGCCATATATTCATCAAAATAAGCAAACAACACACGAAAAACAGAATCTGTCAAAAACAGAATAGTCTGTAGAAATCTGTAACTAACGCAAACTTCTGGAACTCTAAAAATTCTACCAAAAGAGGAAGTCCTGGACACTTTGTTTCTTGATCAGAAGAAAAAAGAATCAACGCAAAAGCACGTTCCTGTGATTTATCATAACTAAATTCGTGCGTGCAAAGTTTCTGTTTTTCAGCAGAATCAAATCAGTTATCATCGTAGGTTATCCTATAGGTTCTACTTGGCACAAACACTAATTAAAACATAAAACCACATCCAAACAGAAGGTAGATGGATTATTTATTCCTAAACATAAGCAAAAACAAAAAAACACAAAACACAAAATAAAATTGGGTTGCCTCCCAACAAGCGCTATCATTTAACGCCCCTAGCTAGGCATAAAAGCAAGGATAGATCTAGGTATTGCCATCTTTGATTTTCATTTTTTTGGCGGAGTCATGCTCGAATCCGGGAGGTTCTTTCTGCTTCCCTTCATATTCGGAGATTTTTAGATCTAAAGAATCCAACCGCTTACTACAAAGAGTAATCAACATATTCATGCGGTGAAGATTTCCGCTAACACTTTTAAGAGGCTCAAGAGATTTTTGTAAATTTTTTGTTATTTCGCAAATCTTCTCAAACACTTGGGTTTCTTCCTGGGTAGGATGAGATCCTCCCTTTTGGGGTAGTGTTCCCACTATTCCCTCTATAATTTCATGTGCAATGCTGGGATCAACCTCAATGAAATTTTCCTTGGCAAGGCAATCTAAGAGTTGTCTATGCGTCATATTTAACCCAACATAAAAATTGCGAAGAAGAATTCTAAAGTTCACCTCTAGGGTGCACTTACGATAAGATTCCATCATCCTATACCAAGCATCTTTTGTGTTTTCTCCTTGCCTTTGCTTGAAGTGAAGAACTTCAAACTCGGGAGACATAGGAGCGGACAAGGAATTGGACATAAAGACAAGCAAACTAACACACGAGCAAGCAGAAAGGCAAGGGAAAAAAGGCAAATGGGAAAGAGAGGAGGAGATTGGGAAAGAGAGGGCAAATAAAACGACAAGGGTGAAGTGGGGGAGAGGAAAACGAGAGGCAAATGGCAAATAATGTAATGCGAGAGATAGGGATTCCGATGGGTACTTGGTATTGTTGACTTGCTTGCGTGAGCCTCCCCGGCAACGGCGCCAGAAATTCTTCTTGCTACCTCTTGAGCACTGCGTTGTATTTCCCCGAAGAGGAGAGGATGATGCAGCAAAGCAGAATAAGTATTTCCCTCAGTTTTTGAGAACCAAGGTATCAATCCAGTAGAAGACCATGCACAAGTCCCTCGTACCTACACAAAATGATAGCAACTCGCAACCAACGCTTAGGGGTTGTCAATCCCTTCACGGTCACTTACGAGAGTGAGATCTGATAGAGATAATATTTTTGGTATTTTTGATAGATAGATGCAAAGTAAAAAGTAAAGGCAAAGTAAAAACAAAGCAAGTAAATAAAGTGATATAGATTGATATGATGAGAATAGACCCGGGGGCCATAGGTTTCACTAGTGGCTTCTCTCAAGAGCATAAGTATTCTACGGTGGGTGAACAAATTACTGTTGAGCAGTTGACAGAATTGAGCATAGTTATGAGTATATCTAGGCAATGATCATGTATATAGGCATCACGTCCAAAACAAGTAGATTGAAACGATTCTACATCTACTACTATTACTCCACTCATCGACCGCTATCCAAAGATGCATCTAGAGTATTAAGTTAAAAAGAGTAACGCCGTAAGCAAGATCACATGATGTAGAGGATAAATTCATGCAATATGATAAAAATCCCATCTTGTTATCCTCGATGGCAACAATACAATCGTGCCTTGCAACCCTTTACATCCTTTGGTAAGGACACCGCAAGATTGAACCCAAAGCTAAGCACTTCTCCCATTGCAAGAACTACCAATCTAGTTGGCCAAACCAAAAAGGATAATTCGAAGAGACTTGCAAAGATAACTCAATCATAGATAAAAGAATTCAGTGAAGAATCAAATATTTTCCATAGATAATACTGGATCATAAACCCACAATTCATCGGTTTCAACAAACACACCGCAAAAAGAAGATTACATCGAATAGATCTCCACGAGAGAGGGGGAGAACATTGTATTGAGATCCAAAAAGAGAGAAGAATCCATCTAGCTACTAGCTATGGACCCGAAGGTCTGAAGTAAACTATTCACACTTCATCGGAGGGGCTATGGTGATGATGTAGAAGCCCTCCATGGTGGATGCCCCCTCCGGCGGAGCTCCGGAACAAGCCCCAAGATGGGATCTCATGGATACAGAAGGTTGCGGCGGTGGAATTAGGTTTTTGGCTCCTGTTCTAACCGTTCGGGGATACGTAGGTATATATGAGGAAGGAGTACGTTGGTGGACCTCCAAGGGGCCCACGAGGTAGGGGGCGCGCCTAGGGGGGCGCCCTCCACCCTCGTGACCTCCTCGGAGACTTCTTGGAGTAGGGTCCAAGTCTCCTGGATCACGTTCGGTTGGAAAATCACGATCCCGAAGGTTTCATTCCGTTTGGACTCTATTTGATATTATGTTTCTTCAAAATACTGAAAAAGGGCAAAAATTACAATTCTGGGCTGGGCCTAGGTTAGTCCCAAAAGTAATATAAAAGTGGAAAATAAAGCCCAATATAGTCCAAAACGGTAGATAAAGTAGCATGGAGCAATCAAAATTTATATATACGTTGGAGACGTATCAACCCCTAGTATGCGGAAGGCCGGACTCGGGGCGCTATACACGCCTAAATCGGACGAGGCCGATTCCTCGTCTGAAGCGGAAAAAATCTTTAGGGATGTGAGACCTCTCGAACAGTGACCAGCTCTCGCCTTATCATGACAGTCAGTTTTCGGCTTTCTCTACCGAGGTGCTCGTCCGAAAGAACCGGGACACAATCGCAGCAGTTCTCCCAGCGCTACCTTAGCCGATATAGCGGAACATAAGGTACCAAAACATAGGAGCCAGGAAAACCCAACTATTGAACCAAGACATGATTCGGAGATGATGCATATAATGCTATAAGTTTGGGGTGCCGCACTATCGGAAGTGTTCGGACTTTTCTTGCCGTGTTATGGGTACACCGAAGCCCCCGGCGAGACGGACGTACCAAGGTGTATGGGTGCAATAAATAAGCGGTAAAGAAAATAAATAAATAAATGTTATAGTAAGATGATGCTATACATTATTTTTCCTTGTTGTTCAAATAGTACGTCAAAGCGTACGTATACAAGTAATGCAATAAGCAAAAATAGGACTGTTTGACACATCCTGACCAGGAGCGAGCTCTGTGCGGGTATGTAAAATAGGTACAACGATCGTTATCAGAGACCACCTGAGGATTCCCTTGTACGCCAAAGCTTCTTGTCTTCTTGGTGTGTCCGTCGCGCCAAGTGTTCGATGGTTGATCTATCGAAGAGCCTCCCGAAGATAGGGACCTGAAAGAAAATGGGGTGCAAAGATGCGTGGGTCCTGGGGCGGCCGAACTGCATTGTGGACCGTGTTATAGCCGTGCCTCCGCCTATGCCCATGGTATTTTAAGTGCGTAATTGTGTACGAGCGGCACGAATTTTGCCGCTTGACTGGGACTAGGATGGAGGCCGAATTGCTAATCGAGCTCTGGACGTGCCGGATGATCCTGTTGCGGGGGTACTCCGGACTCGCTTGACAGTGTCCGGGTTCTTTATCGCCGAATTGGTTGTTTGCCTAAGAAGGCTGTTTTGTACTTCTGCCACGAGGGCCGCAGTGTGCTCCTCCGTAAGGAGCGAGCAGTCTGTGTTTCCATTAACTGTTATAACCCCGCGAGGTCCTGGCATTTCGAGCTTGAGGTATGCGTAATGTAGTACCGCATTAAATATGGCAAATGCGGTTTGTCCGAGCAATGCATGATAGCCGCTGCAGAAGGGGATGATGTAGAAGATTAACTCCTCGCTTTGGTAATTGTCCGAAGATCAGAAGACCACTTCCAGTGTGATTGAGCCCATGCAACAGGCCTCCACACCGGGTATGACACCCTTGTAGGTGGTTTTTGTGGGCTTGATCCTTGAGGGGTCGATGCCCATTTTGCACACTGTATCATGATAGAGCAGGTTCAGGCTGCTGCCACCGTCCATGAGGACTCGTGTGAGGTTGAATCTGTCGATGGTGGGGTCAAGGACCAATGCGGCCGAACCGCCATGACAGATACTAGTAGGATGGTCCCTGCGATGAAAAGTGATCAGACAAGAGGACCATGGGTTGAACTTTGAGGCGACTGGCTCCATCGCATAGACGTCCCTTAGCGCACGCTTTTGTTCCCGCTTGGGAATGTGGGTTGCGTATATCATATTCACCGTTTTCACCTGGGGAGGGAATTTCTTTTGTCCTCCTGTGTTCGGCGGCCGGGGCTCCTCGTCATCATCTCTATGGAGCCCCTTTTCGTAGTTTTCGGCATTCATCTTGCCAGCCTGTTTAAACACCCAGCATTACCTGTTGGTGTGGTTGGCTGGTTTATCGGGGGTGCCGTGAATTTGACATGAGCGATCGAGTATGCGATCCAAACTGGACGAGCCCGGACTGTTTCTTTTGAATGGCTTTTTTCGCTGTCCAGATTGAAAGCCTCTGAATCCGGCATTAACTGTCGTGTCTTCGGCATTGTCGCCATTATTGCGACGCTTGTGTCTATTGCGTCGTGGCTTGCCGTTGTTGTCTCTGGCATCTGAATCGCCGGTGTTTTTGGATGTGATGTTGCTACAGGCCAGCCAGCTGTCCTCTCTCATGCAAAAGCGGGTCATGAGTGTCATGAGGGCTGCCATGGATTTTGGCTTCTCTTGGCCGAGATGTCTAACGAGCCATTCATCTCGGATGCTATGCTTCAAGGCTGCTAAGGCTTCAGCATCCGGACAGTTGACAATTTGGTTCTTCTTAGTTAGGAACAGAGTGCAGAATTTCCTGGCTGACTCTCCGGGCTGTTGTGTTATGTGACTTAAGTCATAAACATCCGGTGGTCGCACGTAAGTTCCCTGGAAGTTATCAAGGAATGCGTCTTCCAGGTCCTCCCAACTGCCAATGGAGCTTGCTGGCAGGCTATTCAGCCAATGCTGAGCCAGTCCTTTGAGCTTAAGTGGTAGGTACTTTATGGCATGTATGTCATTGTCGCGGGCCATGTGAATAAGTAGGAGAAAATCTTCAATCCATACCGCGGGGTCTGTTGTGCCATCATATGATTCAATGTTTACGGGTTTAAACCCTTCTGGGAATTCATGATCCATAACTTCATCAGTGAAGCATAGGGGGTGTGCGGCGCCTCTATGCCGGGCTACATCCTGACGTAGTTCAAATGAATCAGGTCTGTTGTATTCGGACCGGCCGGACTTTGGTTTATTGTGTCCGGCGTGACGGTCATCGTCACGTCTTGTGGCGTGTCCCCGTGATCCGTAGATCGATCTTGACTATCCTGATTTGTTTTCCAATACATCTCACAGGTCCTTCGTGTAGCCCCGGGCCTTAGTATTATCGTTTTATTGGCGACAGGGTGCGGTCCGGACTTCGGGCTGGTACGCCGCTGTGTCGCGGCCATGGGGTGTCATGTCAGCCGCATCATGCGCTGGTAGCGTGGGCTTTAAAGCCTCCTCCTCGAGTTGAGGTAGCAACCTGCGCTTTGGGTAACTTTTGCTAGGGCGCTCAAGTCTGTATTCCTCGGCAGCCAGGACCTCGGTCCATCTATCAGTTAGCAGATCTTGATCAGCTTGAAGCTGTTGCTGCTTTTTCTTCAGGTTTTTGCAGTGTCTATAAGCCGACGCTTGAAGCGCTCCTCCTCGAGGGGTCCTCAGGCACGATGAACTCTTCGTTGCCAAGGCTTGCTTCGTCTTCGGAGTGAGGCATGTAATTATCATCCTCTGATTCTCCATCTGTCGCCTGTTCCTTAGGGCTGGCTTGCCTATCTTCTTGCTCGGCCTGCTCAAAGCCTGGCTGAGCAGGATTGTTTTCGTCTTCGGCACCATCCGGATTGTTATCTCTTGTGCCGATATTGCTATTTTTGCTATGGCGGGGCTTGGAGCGGCGCCTATGACGCCGGTGCTTAGATTGCTTCTCGAAGGGGATATCATCCGTTGCCTCATTACCATTGCTTTCTTTGGGGGTCTCCACCATATATATATATATATATATATCATATGATGAGGTGGCTGTCCAGCGCCCTATAGGTGGTGGTTCCTGTTCTTCTCCTGCAACGTCGTCCATACCGTCGATGTCTTCGGAGTTGAAGTCAAGCACGTCGGTTAAGTCATCGACAGTGGCTATTAAGTGGGTGGTGGGTGGGGAACAAAGTTCTTCGTCATCCCCTTCCCACTCGAGCCGGATCTCCCGACATGGAAAGATACCTTAATGAATTTAACACATCACCCAAGGGCGAGTGCTGAAAAATCAGATTCGATAGGCACGAACATACGCGATTCGGATCCTGTAGCCGGAGACGAGTCCGAGGGTCCGATGACACCACCTTCACAGGAGGTGGGATCAGTGTTCGGCTCCAACGCCGATGAGTGTGCGGCCTCCGTGGCGGTGTGCATCCACCCGTCCTCGAAAGACATAATCTGCTCCGCATTGATTCCCGGTGCTTCCGCAGGCGCGATCTCCCGAACACTGTTCGATGGCAGATCTAAGTCATGCTCGTCGTGACCGTTCGGCGCACCTGACGTGGACTCGAATCCGTTGAAGATCAAGTCCCCCCGGATGTCGGCAAGTCCATGAAACGGGCCAGAATCGGCCAGAACTGCCAGTGTTGATGACTGACACGTAAACGCACCCAGGGTTCGTTAATCGTGGAAATTACTCCGAGACCCCAAAACAGTGAGTAATAGTTCAAGAAACGGGCCAGAATAGGCCAAAACTGCCAGTGTTGCTGACCGACACGTAAGCGCACCTTGGTGTTTAATAACTATGGAAATTGCTTCGGGACCCCAATACGGTGAGTAATAATCCAAGAAACGGGCCAGAATAAGCCAAAACTGCGAGTGTTGATGACCGACATGTATACGCACCACAGGGTTCATTAATCGTGGAAATCACCCCGGGACCCCAAAACAGTGAGTAATAGTCCATGAAATGGGCCAGAATCGACAAAAACTACCAGTTGATGACCGACACGTAAGCGCACCTTGGGGTTCAATAACTATGGAAATCGCTTCGGGACCCCAAAACAGTGAGTAATAATCCATGAAATGGGCCAGAATCAGCCAAAACTGCCAGAGTCGATGACCGACAGGTAAATGCTCCCCAGGGTTCTTTAATCGTGGAAATCACTCCTGGACCCCAAAACAGTGAGTAATAGGCGAAAACAGCCAGTGTTGATGACCGACACGTTAGCGGACCCAGGGGTTAATAACTATGGAAATCGCTTCGGGACCCCAAAACGGTGAGTAATAATCCAAAAAACGGGCCAAAATAGGCCAAAACTGCGAGTGTTGATGACCGACATGTAAACGCACCCCAGGGTTCATTAATCGTGGAAATCACTCCGGGACCCCAAAACAGTGAGTAGTAGTGCATGAAACGGGCTAGAATCAGCCAAAACTGCGAGTGTTGATGACCGACACGTAAATGCACCCCAGGGTTCATTAATCGTGGAAATCACTCCCTGATGCCAAAGTAGTGAGTAATAGTCCATGAAACGGGCCAGAATTGGCCAGAACTACCAGTGTTGATGACCGACACGTAAACGCACCCAGGGTTTGTTAGTCGTGGAAATTACTCCGAGACCCCAAAACAGTGAGTAATAGTCCATGAAACGGGCCAGAATCGGCCAAAACTGCCAGTGTTGATGACCGACACGTCAGCGCACCTTGGTTTTCGTTAATCATGGAAATCACTCCGGGAGCCCAAAACAGTGAGTAATAGTCCATGAAACGGGCCAGAATCAGCCAAAACTTCGAGTGTTGATGACTGACGGTGTCCTGGACTTGGGGGTACTCACCACATCGTCTCCCAATCAGTTGGATTGGGCTGAGGACCCCCATGGCCGTATACTCATGGGCCATTTCGTACAACCCCTGCCGCATACAAAGAAGACTCCACAAGACTTGGCGCCCAAGACAAGGACTCTCCTAAACTCTAGGCCTCTGGTGTCTTATATAAACCGAGGCCAGGCTAGTCAACAGACAATCTCATATTCATTACTATCATCTCGTGGTAGACGCATGTACTCTGTACTATCCCCGATATGAATACAATCAAAAACAGGACGTAGGGTTTTACCTCCATCAAGAGGGCCCGAACCTGGGTAAAATCCGTGTCCATGTTACCATCGTTCCAATGAAACGGGCCCCTACTACGAGATAATCGGGATATTGAACCGACAATGACCGACACGTAAACGCACCCCAGTGTTCATTAATCGTGGAAATCACTCCGGTACACCAAAGCAATGAGTAATAGTCCATGAAACGGGCCAGAATCGACCAAAACTACCAGTTGATGACCGACACATAAGCGCACCTTGGGGTTCAATAACTAGGGAAATCGCTTCGGGACCCCAAAACGGTGAGCAATAATCCATGAAACGGGCCAAAATCGGCCAAAACTACCAGTGTTTATGACCGACAGGTAAACGCACCCTAGGGTTCTTTAATCGTGGAAATCACTCTGGGACCCCAAAACAGTGAGTAACAGTCCATGAAACGGGCCAGAATCGGCCAAAACTGCCAGTGTTGATGACTGATACGTAAGAGCACCTTGAGGGTTCAATAACTATGGAAATCGCTTCGGGACCCCAAAACGGTGAGTAATAATCCAATTAACGGGCCAGAATAGGCCAAAACTGCGAGTGTTGATAACCGACATGTAAACGCACCCTAGGGTTCATTAATGGTGGAAATTACTCCGGGACCCCAAAAAGTGAGTAATAGTCCATGAAACGGGATAGAATCGGCTAAAACTGCGAGTGTTGATGACCAACACGTAAACGCACCCCAGGGTTCATTAATCACGGAAATCACTCCCCGACCCCAAAGCAGTGAGTAATAGTCCATGAAACGGGCCAGAATCGGCCAAAACTGCCAGTGTTGATGACCGACACATAAACGCTCCCCATGGTGTGTTAATCATGGAAATCGCTTCGGGACCCAAAACGGTGAGTAATAGTCCATGAAACGGGCCAGAATCGGCCAAAACTGCCAGTGTTAATGACCGACACGTAAGTGCACCTTGGGGTTCAATAACTATGGAAATCGTTTCAGGACCCCAAAACGGAGAGTAATAATCCAAGAAACGAGCCAGAATAGGCCAAAACTGCGAGTGTTGATGACCGACCTGTAAACGCACCCTAGGGTTCATTAATCGTGGAAATGACTCCGGGACCCCAAAACAGTGAGTAATAGTCCATGAAACGGGCTAGAATCGGCCAAAACTGCGAGTGTTGATGACCGACACGTAAACGCACCCCAGGGTTCATTAATCGTGGAAATCACTCCCCGACCTCAAAGCAGTGAGTAATAGTCCATGAAACGGCCAGAATCAGCCAAAACTGCCAGTGTTAATGACCGACACGTAAGTGCACCTTCGGGTTCAATAACTATGGAAATCGTTTCGGGACCCCAAAACAGTGAGTAATAATCCAAGAAACGGGCCAGAATAAGCCCACACTGCGAGTGTTGATGACCAACATGTATACGCACCCTAGGGTTCATTAATCGTGGAAATCACTCCAGGACCCCAAAACGGTGAGTAATAGTCCATGAAACGGGTCAGAATCGACCAAAACTGCCAGTTGATGACCGACACGTAAGCGCACCTTGGGGTTAAATAACTATGGAAATCGCTTCGGGACCCCCAAACGGTGAGTAATAATCCATGAAACGGGCCAGAATCAGCCAAAACTGCCAGTGCTGATGACCGACAGGTAAACGCTCCCCATGGTTCTTTAATCGTGGTAATCACTCCGGGACCCCAAAACAGTGAGTAACAGTCCATGAAACGGGCCAGAATAGGCCAAAACTGCCAGTGTTGATGACCAACAGGTAAACGCACCCTAGGGTTCATTAATCGTGGAAATCACTCCGGGACCCCAAAACAGTGAGTAATAGTCCATGAAACGGGCCAGAATCGGCCAAAACTGCAGTGTTGATGACCGACACGTATGCGCACCTTCGTGTTCGTTAATCGTGGAAATCACTCCAGGACCCAAAAACAGTGAGTAATAGTCCATGAAACGGGCCAGAATCGACCAAAACTGCGAGTGTTGATGGCCGCACGTAAACGCACCCTAGTGTTCATTAATCGTGGAAATCACTCCGGTACCCCAAAACAGTGAGTAATAGTCCATGAAACGGGCCAGAATCGACCAAAATTGCCAATTGAAGACCGACACGTAAGCGCACCTTGGGGTTCAATAACTACGGAAATCGCTTCGGGACCCCAAAACGGTCAGTAATAATTCATGAAACGGGCCAGAATCGGCCAAAACTGCCAGCGCTGATGACCGATAGGTAAACGCACCCCAGGGTTCTTTAATCGTGGAAATCACTCTGGGACCCCAAAACAGTGAGTACCAGTCCATGAAACGGGCCAAAATCGGCCAAAATTGCCAGTGTTGATGACCGACACGTAAGAGCACCTTGGGGTTCAATGACTATGGAAATTGCTTCGGGGCCCCAAAACGGTGAGTAATAATCCAAGAAACGGGCCAGAATAGGCCAAAACTGCGAGTGTTGATGACCGACACGTAAACGCACCCCAGGGTTCATTAATCGTGGAGATCACTCCGGGACGCCAAAACAGTGAGTAATAGTCCATGAAACAGGCCAGAATCGGCCAGAACTGCCATTGTTGATGACCGGCACGTAAACACACCTAGGGTTCTTTAATCGTGGAAATTACTCCGAGACCCCAAAACAGTGAGTTAGTCGATGAAACGGTCCAAAATAGGCCAAAACTGCCAGTGTTGATGACCGACACGTAAGCGCAACTTGGGGTTCGTTAATAGTGGAAACCTCTCCGGGACCCCAAAACAGTGAGTAATAGTCCAGGAAACGGTCCAGAATCAGCCAAAACTGTGAGTGTTGATGACCAACACGTAAACGCACCCCAGGGTTCATTAATCGTGGAAATCACCACGGGACCCCAAAACAGTGAGTAATAGTCCATGAAATGTGCTAGAATCGGCCAAAACTGCGAGTGTTGATAACCGACATGTAAACGCACCCTAGGGTTCATTAATCGTGGAAATCACTCCCGGACCCCAAAGCAATGAGTAATAGTCCATGAAACGGGTCAGAATCGGCCAAAACTGCCAGTGTTGATGACCAAAACGTAAACGCACCCCAAGGTTCGTTAATCGTGGAAATCACTCCCGGACCCCAAAATAGTGAGTAATAGTCCATGAAACGGGCCAGAATCGGCCAAAACTACTAGTGTTAATGTCCGACACTTAAGCACACCTGGGGGTTCAATAACTATGGAAATCGCTTTGAGACCCCAAAAAGGTGAGTAACAATCCAAGAAACGGGCAAGAATAGGCCAAAACTGCGAGTGTTGATGATCGACATGTAAACGCACCCCAGGGTTCATTAATTGTGGAAATAACTCCCGGATCCCCAAAGCACTGAGTAATAGTCCATGGAACAGGCCATAATCGGCCAGAACTGCCAGTGTTGATGACCGACACATAAACGCACCCAGGGTTCGTTAATCGTGGAAATTACTCCGAGACCCCAAAACATTGAGTAATAGTCCATGAAACGACATAGAATCGGCCAAAACTGCTAATGTTGATGACCGACACGTAAGCGCACCTTGGGGTTCGTTAATCATGGAAATCACTCCGGGACCCCAAAACAGTGAGTAATAGTCCATGAAACGGGCCAGAATCGGCCAAAACTGCCAGTGTTAATGACCGACACGTAAACGCACCACAGGGTTTGTTAATCGTGGAAATCGCTTCGGGACCCAAAATGGTGAGTAATAGTCCATGAAACGGGCCAGAATCGGCCAAAACTGCCAGTGTTAATGGCCGACACGTATGTGCACCTTGGGGTTCTATAACTATGGAAATCGTTTCCTGACCCCAAAACGGCGAGTAATAATCCAAGAAACGGGCCAGAATAAGCCAAAACTACGAGTGTTGATGACCAACATGTATACGCACCCCAGGGTTCATTAATCGTGGAAATCACTCCGGGACCCCAAAACGATGAGTAATAATCCATGAAACGGGCCAGAATCAACCAAAACTGCCAGTGTTAATGACCGACAGGTAAACGCTCCCCAGGGTTCTTTAATCGTGGAAATCACTCCGGGACCCAAAAACAGTGAGTAACAGTCCATGAAACGGGACAGAATCGGCCAAAACTGCCAGTGTTGATGACCAACACGTAAAGCACCCTAGTGTTCATTAATCGTGGAAATCACTTCGGGACCCCCAAATAGTGAGTAATAGTCCATCAAATGGCCCAGAATTGGCCAAAACTGCCAGCGTTGATGACCGACACGTTAGCGCACCTTGCGGTTCAATAACTATGGATATCGTTTCGGGACCCCAAAACGGTGAGCAACAATCCAAGAAACGGGCCAAAATAGACCAAAACTGCGAGTGTTGGTGACCGACCTGTAAACGCACCCTAGGGTTCATTAATAATGGAAATCACTCCGGGACCCAAAAAGATTGAGTAATAGTCCATGAAACGGGCTAGAATCGGGCAGAACTGCCAGTGTAGATGACCAACACGTAAATGCACCCAGGGCTCGTTAGTCGTGGAAATTACTCCGAGACCCCAAAACAGTGAGTAATAGTCCATGAAACGGGCCAGAATCGGCCAAAACTGCCAGTGTTGATGACCGACACATAAGCGCACCTTGGTGTTCGTCAATCGAGGAAATCACTCCAGGACCCCAAAACAGTGAGTAATAGTCGATGAAACGGGCCAGAATCGGCCAAAACTGCGAGTGTTGATGACCGACACAGAAACGCACCTCACTGTTCATTAATCGTGGAAATCACTCCGGTACCCCCAAACAGTGAGTAATAGTCCATGAAACGGGCCAGAATCAAGCAAAGCTGCTAGTTAATGACCGACACGTAAGCCCACCTTGGGGTTCAATAACTATGGAAATCGATTCGGGACCCCAAAATGGTGAGTAATAATTCATGAAACGGGCCAGAATCGGCCAAAACTGCCAGCGTTGATGACTGACAGGTAAACGCACCCCAGGGTTCTTTAATCATGGAAATCACTCTGGGACCCCAAAGCAGTGAGTAACAGTCCATGAAACGGGCCATATTCGGCCAAAATTGTCAGTGTTGATGACCGACACGTAAACGCACCCCAGGGTTCATCAATCGTGGAAATCACTCCGGGACCCCAAAACAGTGAGTAATAGTCCATGAAACGGTCCGGAATCGGCCAGATCTGCCATTGTTGATGACCGGCACGTAAACGCACCCAGGGTTCTTTTATAGTGGAAATTACTCCGAGACCCCAAAACAGTGAGTTAGTCGATGAAACGGGCTAGAATAGGCCCAAACTGCCAGTGTTGATGACTGACATGTAAGCGCACCATGGGGTTCGTTAATAGTGGAAATCACTCCGGTATCCCAAAACAGTGAGTACTAGTCCAGGAAACGGTCCAGAATCGGCGAAAACTACAAGTGTTGATGACCGACACGTAAACGCACCCCAGGGTTCATTAATGGTTGAAATGACCACCGGACCCCAAAACAGTGAGTAATAGTCCATGAAACGCGCTAGAATCGGCCAAAACTACGAGTGTTGATGACCGACACGTAAACGCACCCCAGGGTTCATTAATCGTGGAAATCGCTTCCGGACCCCAAAGCAGTGAGTAATAGTCCATGAAACGGATCAGAATCGGCCAAAACTGCTAGCGTTAATGACCGACACGTAAACGCACCCCAGGGTTCGTTAATCGTGGAAATCACTCCTGGACCCCAAAATAGTGAGTAATAGTCCATGAAACGGGCCAGAATCGGCCAAAACTGCCAGTGTTAATGTCCGACAAGTAAGCGCACATGGGGGTTCAATAACTATGGAAATCGCTTCGGGACCCCAAAACGGTGAGTAATAATCCAAGAAACGCGCCAGAATAGGCCAAAACTGCGAGTGTTGATGATCGACATGTAAACGCACCCCAGGGTTCACTAATCGTGGAAATCACTCTCGGACCCCAAAGCAGTGAGTAATAGTCCATGAAACAGGCCAGAATCAGCCAGAACTGCCAGTGTTGATGACCGACACATAAACGCACCCAGGGTTCGTTAATCATGGAATTTACTCCGAGACCCCTAACAATGAGTAATAGTCCATGAAACGGCACAGAATCAGCCAAAACTGCCAGTTTTGATGACCGACACGTAAGCGCACCTTGGGGTTCGTTAATCGTGGAAATCACTCCGGGACCCCAAAATAGTGAGTAATAGTCCATGAAACGGGCCAGAATCGGCCAAAACTGCCAGTGTTGATGACCGACACGTAAATGCACCCCAGGGATCTTTAATAGTGGAAATCACTCCGGGACCACAAAACAGTGAGTAATAGTGCATGAAACGGGCCAGAATCGACCAAAACTGCCATTGTTGATGACCGACACATAAGCACACCTTGGGGTTCAATAAATATGGAAATCGCTTCGGGACCCCAAAATGGTGAGTAATAATCCATGAAACGCGCGAGGATCGGCCAGAACTGCCAGTGTTGATAACCGACACGTAAGCGCACCTTGGGGTTCATTAATCCTGGAAATCACTCCAGGACCCCAAAACAGTGAGTAATAGTCGAAACAGGCTAGAATCGACCAATACTGCGAGTGTTGATGACCGACATGTAAACGCACCCCGGTGTTCATTAATCGTGGAAATCACTCCGGGACCCCAAAACAGTGAGTTAAAACTGCAAGTGTTGATGACCGACACGTAAGCGCACCTTGGGGTTCAATAACTATGGAAATCGCTTCGGGACCCCAAAACGGTGAGCAATAATCCAAGAAATGGGCCAGAATAGGCCCAAACAGAGAGTGTTGACGACCGACACGTAAACGCACCCATGGGTTCATTAATCGGGGAAATCACTCCCGAACACCAAAGCAGTGTGTAATAGTCCATGAAACGGGCCAGAATCGACCAAAACTGCCAGTGTTGATGACCAACATGTAAGTGCACCTTGGGGTTCAATAACTATGGAAATCGTTTTGGGACCCCAAATCGGTGAGTAATAATCCATGAAACGGGCCAGAATCAGCCAAAACTGCAAGCATTGATGAGCGACACGTAAAGGCACCCCAGGGTTTGTTAATCGTGGAAATCACTCTGGGACCACAAAATAGTGAGTAATAGTCCATGAAACAGGCCAGAATTGACCAAAACTGCCAGTGTTGACGACCAACACGTATGTGCACCTTTGGGTTCAATAAATATGTTAATCGCTTCGAGACCCCAAAACGGTTTGTAATAATCCATGAAATGGGCCAGAATCGGCCAAAGCTTCCAGTGTTGATGACCGACACGTAAACGCACCCCAGGGTTCTTTAATCGTGGAAATCACTCCAAGACGGCAAAACAATGAATAATAGTCCATGAAACGGGCCAGAATCGACCAAAACTGCTAGTGTTGATGACCGACACGTAAACGCACCCTAGGGTTCGTTAATCGTGGAAATCACTCCGGGACCCCAAAATAGTGCGTAATAGTCCATGAAACATGCCAGAATCGACCAAAACTGCCAGTGTTGATGACCAACACGTAAGTGCACCTTGGGGTTCAATAACTATGGAAATCGCTTTGGGACCCCAAAACGGTGAGTAATAATCCATGAAACGGGCCAGAATCGGCCAAAACTGCTAGTGTTGATGACCGACATGTAAACGCACCCAGGGTTCGTTAAACGTGGAAATTGCTCCGGGACCCCAAAGCAGTGTGTAATAGTCCATGAAACGGGCCAGCATCGGCCAAAACTGCCAGTGTGGATGACCGCCACGTAAGCGCACCTTGGGGTTCATTAATCGTGGAAATCACACCGGGACCCCAAAGCACTGAGTAATAGTCCATGAAACGGTCCAGAATCGGCCAAAACTGGGAGTGCTGATGACCAACACGTAGTTGCAACCCAGTGTTCATTAATCGTGGAAATCACTCCGGGACCCCAAAATAGTGAGTAATAGTCCATCAAACGGGCCAGAATCGGCCAAAGCGGCCAGTGTTGATGACTGACACGTAAACGCACCCCAGGGTTCGTTAATCGTGGAAATCACTCCGGGACCCCAAAATAGTGCGTAATAGTCCATGAAACGGGCCAGAATCGACCAAAACTGCCAGTGTTGATGACCAACACGTAATTGCACCTTGGGGTTCAATAACGATGGAAATCGCTTTGGGACCCCAAAACGGTGAGTAATAATCCATGAAATGGGCCAGAATCGGCCAAAACTGCTTGTGTTGATGACCGACACGTAAACGCACCCAGGGTTCGTTAATCGTGGAAATTGCTCCAAGACCCCAAAACAGTGTGTCTTAGTCCATGG